>SRQH01000097.1:0-58110 GCA_018360345.1 Claviceps sp. LM84 group G4
GCTAGATAGAGTATGTACCGCACTAGCAGGGTACCAGAAACACACTATACCATTTTAGGTTATCATGGTGGTGATTAAGCAGTTATAAGGGTGGTCATTAAGGTCTCCCGGAGAGGCTCACTTCAATGCTTCATGTCTCTGACAAGGGGGCTGACAGGGGGCTGCAGCCAATCACGTCACAGCCTCACGAGGAGTACATAGGTACTTCACTTCGCCCGCAAAATTACCCTATGACCCAAAGTAGCGGCAATCACTGTCGTCACTCGTCACTCGTGAGTCGTGACATACCTATGTACCTAGGTAGGGATATAGGCTCCGTCCTGCATCCCGAGCGGGGTATCTAGCGCTTTGAGATATCCTCTCTTCCAGAAAATGCCGAAGAAAACGACCGTTACTGTGCAGAGCTGGACCCGAATGATGAATCCGCACCCGACTTGTTCGAGCTATTTCCTTTGCTCCAATTCTTCGGCCTTGCGCTTCAACCTTTCGTTCTCCGCTTCGGCTTGCCGTATTCTTTCCTCGTCTTGCCGTATTCTTTCGTCCTTTTGCCGTAATGTTTGTTCAAAGGTCTTGACCCTATCCGTCATTTCTTCTGCTTTTTTAACGGCCTCTTCTCTTTCTCTGATGCGTCTTTTGTTACGGGACCGTTGCGATGCTTCGGCGTTTCGTTTCCGATGTTCTTGCGCCTTCTTCGTGCCCAATTTGCTATCTACCGTGAACTCGACGCCAGGTAATGGGGGCACGATTGAAAATTCTCGATCCTCCAAAGGAACTATGTCAATCGAGTCGGTTGTCGGAAGCTCCGGAAGCTCCGCGGTCACCATATCGCAGCTTCACATCGTTCATTCCGACAGACGGCGCGCGTATGTCCTCCGCTGGAAGAACCTCCCCGTGCTCCAGTTGCTGGCAGATAACCGCGTCCGCCACCCAAGTCTCATCCAGAATCTCTGATTATCTGACATCAAGCCGCCCGACTGTCACTGTCGAACTCGACATTGCCTCGAAATAGATCCCATTGACGCTCTTGCGCTCGATAAGGAGTGAATAGTTTACGGCGTAAGTGCTCAAGATAGAAAACCAGCAATTGAATTTGTGATAAAGGGCCATATCGCACCTATAGAACCGGTCAAAATCCAGCGCCCAAGACCGAACTTCCTTTGTTTTGAGTTCAATGACTGTGATTACCAAAAGCTGTAGGGTACTCCGTATGCGATGAAGCATTTTGAAGCCCTCCATGTCACTCCAAGTCACGCCTTTCCGACGTTAATGGGTTTCACAGAATGGTACGGAGTACGGAGTACATAGTATGTAGGTACCTTAAAGGTATGAATGGTACACCCTACGGCAAGCTACGACGCATTCCCCAAAACCCCACCTGGCACCGCCCGTCACTTGTCGTCATCCATGATCCACACCACGACTTCCACGCGCTGAGCCACTTTGTGAACATCGTGTCCTTTCCAGACAACACATGCCACCCATTATCTCTCGCCATTTTCTACCCGAGCGCCATTCCTGTACTCACTAATCTTTGACCACGGTCAGCAGAGTCTTCTTCACCACCATTCGAAAGGTTCGCCATAATCGCATCCATGGGCCTCTCATGTATCATGACGGACGGGATCGAGGTACTGCCATAGGAAAGAAACAATAATCCATAGCTCGGGCTCCTGCCAGGAACAGACAACGAAAATATTCAACAAGACTCGAGCCGACTTCGTCCCGTCGTCCAAGTCCGCCATTCCCATACATACATAGACACAAGACAATTTGCGACTTCTACGATCCTTTCTCCCACAACTCGCGAGGGTGCTGAATCACACCTAGAGGAACCAACCCCCCCCCCCCCCTCAAAATGCACACAAACATCCTCCCCCTCCTCTTCGCCATTCTCAACTCTCTCCCTCTCACAGAAGCGAATAGCCGCCCCAGCCGCGCCATCCTCCTCTCCCAAGTCGAAACCCTCACCCTCCGCGGCCACGGCGCCAAAACGACACACCGCCGCGTCTCCGCAATCCCCCAGCTCAAATGCACCTCCTCCAAAGAACTCTGCAACCTATACAATGTGGAAGTCATGCGATGTACCAACCAGGGGTCCTCATACGGCGGAGAAGACATTGAATGGAGCTGCTCTGCCTCATTGCCCGAAGAGCTCAAGCTGGGCAGCACAGAGGTCATATGCGAGGGCTACGACAGCGCAGATGATCCATACGTGCTCAAAGGGAGTTGCGGTGTCGAATATACCCTGATGTTGACGAGTATAGGGCAGGCGCGCTATCCGCATATAGCGAATCCACACGGCGGCGGCGGGTATTTCAGCGACGGGCAGGGCGGCACAGACGGAGCGGCGGTGTTGTTCTGCATCATCTTTGTAGGGGTGCTGGTATGGATTCTGTCCTCGGCTTGTAAGGCGGCGCGTGATTCTGGTAGACGCGAACGGGGGAACAGGGGAGGATGGGGAGGATGGGGAGGAGGAGGAGGAGGTGGTGGTGGTGGTGATGATGGCGGCCCTGGTGGTTTCGGGGGAGGCGGATGGGGAACTGGGAACGATCCTCCACCCCCGTACCCTGGAACGAAGCCTTCGTCGGCTTCACAATCACAACCGTGGTACTACCCGGGTTTCTGGAGCGGTCTGGCTGGAGGCGCCACTGCTGGGTACTTGGCAGGTCGGCGACGCAACGATGACCGACGGGCCTATGATGGCGGATGGGGCGGGAGCAACACTTGGGGATCCGAATCCCCCTATCCTCGGCCATCTCCTGCATTTTCTGCCCCGGCGCGACCTTCCACCAGCTCGTCTCAACGTGAAAGTACAGGTTTTGGCTCGACTCGCCGCCGATAGAAGCTTCCGTCTATGCACTGCTAAGTTGAGCATTGTCTCCAAGCGGGTGATGGAACAGTACGCACGGTCAGGACGTATCATTAAGTGGAAGAAAATAATTGACAGACGAGAGCAAGAGACACGTAGAGCATGTACACGATCATCACGATGTTACGTAGGTAGCTAGCTTGGCAGGGAGTCAGTCCTTCGTTCATCTGACTCGCATTCTTTACTCGTAGAATCGTATATGATTTATTCCTCTGACTCCATTTATATCCAAAGTAATAGGCTCCAAACTCCGATGCTAGACCCATGTTCCACCCAGCATAAATTCTTTGATGTTTGATCTTTTCTTTATGATGTCTCTGTGCTAACCTAACATATACATGTGGGAAGTTTACAGTTAGTTCCCTGGTCTTCCTTCTCTGCCCCTAAAAGTACAGTATCCAAACCAGGTCGCTCGCTTTCGCTTCGTAAGCAGACCCTGTGGTGACTCGGCTCGGCGTTCCTCGCACTCGTTATCGTAAAGGCTGCCTAGGTAGCTGGCTAGGCAGGCAGTTAGATAGGTGCCTCAGGATTGACTTGAGATGATTGTCTACCGAACTCGTCGTCTGGATGATGCAAATATGTACTGCAAAAGATGTCCAGATATTCGTGAATCCGCCGCGGTAGACATTGTCTCTATATTCGACACTCGGCACAGTTCGTCTTCATCTATGATGTGCACTAATGATGAACGGGCATCGCATCCATCTTGTCAAATGCTCGAGAGCACGTAGGGCACTTGCGCATCCTGTTGCTTATACGGTCGTCTACGCATTTGTTGCAGAACAAATGGCCGCACGTCTTGAGTGCCGTGTTCTTGAAATTGTTCCTGCAAATTGTACAAAGTGCAAACGTCTGTGGTAGAATAACACGTTAGCATTCACCCGACAAAAAACATGCGGTCTTGCTTCTTCTCGCGCCTCGTTCAAAGACTTACCCGAAGCATCTCCTCCTCTTCCGACGAGTTACTTAATGCCTTGCTCTTCCAATTTTCACGTTCCTTTTGCGCGTGTTCGACCCGCACCTTCAGCTTCTCCATCTCGGCTTCTAGAATGGCATGCCGTTCCCTCATAGCGGCCGAAGCATTGTCTCGGGCTTTGACAAGACTGGTGAGCTCACTGAGCTGGCGGTTGAGGGACTCCGACCGTCTGACAGCCTCCATGCTTGTCGATTCCATTTTTTTGATTTCAATGGTCAGCGTCGAGTTGGTCTGCTTCAAATCGCTGACTTGCTTCTCCAAGTTGCCAAGTAGTAAACGAGTTTGCGCCTCCAGGTCCTTCAGTTGAGCGATGATCTCAGCACTCTTGCTGTTTTGATGTCTCAGCGATCGGATTTCGTTGTTTCGCGTATCGGCATCTTTCCTTGCCGCAAAATACTTCTGGTCTGCCTTGCTTTTCTCGGCTATCAGGAGCGCGATTTTTTCCTCCAGGGCAACAAAGTCAAGCACTTTCTTCTGCGCCAGATCCTTCATCTTCTTGTAAGCCTTTTCGATGGACGGCAATTCCTGGTTGATGGATTGAAAGTCTAATTGTAACTTCTTATACTTCTGGCGAAGCTCATCTTGCGAAAGTTCTTGGTTGCCATCTGCATCGAGCATTTCCACATCTTCTACGCACTGTAGCCGAGACGTTTGAGACTCAAGGGCAGCGATTCGGTCGTCTTTTGCCGTTGATAGATCTTTGATAAGCTCGATCGACGTTTTGTCCTGCTCCATGCTGGCCTTCCTTTGGGTGTTCTCGGCCAAGATCTCGTCTCTCGCAGAACGCACTCGCGCGAGGTCTTGATCCCTCGATATTATGTCAGCTTCTAATTCTTGCGTCACCAAATTGGCATCGGTCTCCAGCTGGTTCTTATACGCAGTACGTTCTGCTTGGAGCTTTTCGGCCTCCTCTCGAAGGTGCTTATTCGTAGCCTCCAGGTTGTTGATTCGCTTGATGAGGTCCTCGTTCTGTGCCTTGAACTGCTTGAAGACGTCTGTTCGAATAAAGTCTTCATCTGTCCATGTGTCCCGTCGTGACTTGAGCGTCGAATTCTCGTCCTGAAGCGTCTTCAGCTCTGAGAGGAAGGAATCCAGCTGTTCCTTCTGTTTCTTGGCTGAGGCAGTGACTTCCTCGTACTTGAGAAGCAATTCATCAGCAGAGCCGTTGACATCAGTTGGATCAGAGCTGCCATCATTCGCAGCAGACGACGCGGCAGCTGCCCCCGCAGGACGGGTCGAATTGGCAATTGCTTGCTGTTCCATTTTTTGCACTTGAGCGCTCCGGGTGCGATCCAGCTTCTTCTCTGCTTTGAAATAGCGCAAGGTCGCCGCATTCAATTGCTCCGATAGCTGATCCTTTTCAGTATTCAGTCGATCCAGCTTCAGCATGTAGTCTTTTTGTGCCGCAAGCAACTTGGTCACTTTCGTCTCCAGCGCTGCAGCTTCTGGAGATAGCGAATCACGTTGAGCAGACAAGCGGGCAAGAAGAGACTCGGCCTTTGTCTTGATGGTCTTGCCCTTATCTTGCAAATGACTTTGGAATTCGTTCAAGTCCTTGAAGGTGATACCGCTTAGGTACGGCGGATCTACGGGAATCCAAATCGTTAGCATATGCCCAGATCCAAATTTGAAGGAGGAAATATGTTATAATATATACCGGAAGCAACGGGATTGTCTGATATTTGAGACTCTGCGAGAAGCTCCATCTCTTCTAATAACTAACCCGATATTTTATTAGCAACCGGTTTCGAAGCAAAATGGACGTCAAGAGACTTACTTGACGCCACCATGCATCGATTATTCTCAGATGATCATCGTGGTGGACACATCGTTGATGTAATTCTTCGAGACGTGATTCCGCAGTCGCAGCCTTACGGCTATATTCTTGCATCTGACGATAGATCGCACCCTTTGTATAGGCCTTCAAGTGGATTTAAGAATCAGGGTTAGTAAATTGGTGCACTCGAGCATGACCAAAAAAACAGGTACAACGTCGTGAACTCAGATCCAAATGAGATAGGTTCCCCGCCCTCGCCGGCGTCCGAAACAATAGAGAAAAGGCATTTCTCGAGGCATTCCAGGACATACGTGCCGCTCTTGAGTCCAATAATGTTGCCCACACGACCCGATATGTTTCTTGACTCACGACAGATCTCGCAGACGAAGTGATTCGGGCAAGTAGCATCGAAACAATCGCCCCCGGAATACCTGAAAAGATGACTTGGATGCCATGTAGCAATCTGCAAAGGGATATGTGGATAATCGTGCTTATGCGATGCTTACCTCGACCCAGCCTTCCTCCTTCATTTCGACAGCGTCATCTTTCGTCTTGGATCCATTCAGGGCAATTCTTTTGCTGGGGGGAGCAAGTTCATCGGCGCCACCGATGGGAGGCCTTTTCCGGTCCTCCATCTTGGGAAGCAGAGACGGGTGAGGTGAGATAGATTGTGACGTTGCTACAGGCATCAGACAACGCGTCAGAAAACGAAGCCCTGGATCTCAGTAGGAAAGGTATGTCAGAGCAAGGGCTGAGTTGCGGCGTTGACGCTCAAGAGCCACGTCTCGTCCTGTAGCTGACACCGCGGAGGCTATCATCAATCAAGCTGCGTGATAAGTTGCCCGGAATGGAGGAACGGTGATGGGGGAAAGGGAGTGATCGTGGCCAGGAGTTGAAATTTCGAAGTTGACTCGCAAATCAGAGAGGCGTTGCTGCTGCGCTAAGTCAGGACTAGCCCCACACTACGTTTCTTTGGGACGGATCTTGTCGATGCTGCATTCGGATAAACGTTGCTTTCCTCCCGATAAACTCGGGGATCTGGACAGCCCCACTTCCATTTCTTGAAGTTGCATCGGTCAAATACATCACATGTACATACAAGGAAAAAGAAGGCGAAAGCAGATAAACCATTTTCTCTTTGCTCTAGAATGAAGTGAAGTTCTTGTCGCCTTCTTCTTTGAGCTGTGCTCTGGCAGTTTCGTCACTTCTACCATCTTTTCTTATCATCTATTCTTCCAGCATGAGTTCCATGTTCAAGAAGAAAGGCGGCCTCGCCTTCAAGCCCAAGGCTCCGGTTGCGCGAGCCAGACCACAGGCGTCGACTGCGAAACCTACTCCAGCACCGACAGCGACACCAATAGCACAATCCACGTTCGAAGTAGAAAAGGCGTCGGAAATCGAACAAGAACCAGAAACCGTCGATGATGAACCCGATACCCGCCCAGCTCGACGGAGAGACTCGCCAGTACCGGTAGAGGAAGAGGCAGGAGAAAATCAGAAGGATTCACCATTAGCGTCCAGGCCAAGCACTAGACGAGCGTCACACAGTCAACAAGTAGACCCCGCGTTGGGAGATTCAATATCAACGCAAGAAGGGCAAGCGGCGGCTCAAAGCAACGAGACCGTAGAACCGGATCCAGTAGTAGTTGAAACTGCCAAAGTTGCTCCTCTGTCAGAATCGGCATCTGGCGTCCCAGCGCGGCTTCAATCGACTGTCGAACCATTACCACAAACATCACTAATAGACAAAGCTACCACTGCTACAATCACAAACGTTGATGTTATACCATCGTCAAGCGAAGCCTCTGCCGACCCCAGACCAACGGAATCGTTAGACGAAAGCCAGAACGTCTTTATATCGGCTCCTACGCAAGAAGAAGAAGAAGAAGCAGGGGCAGCAGAAGATTCAGCAGCAGCGGCGTCAAGTCATGTTCAAACTCCGGCTCCAACACCGGCTCCGACACGAACGAGGGCGCGGAATCAGACCGCTGCGGAAAATCCATCAACAGAGGATGGCGAGGTCACCCAGGGCGAATCATCACGCCCCAAAAAACGCCAAAGGAGGACGGCAACACGAAAGCAGGATGGCGAAAGTGGAACAACCCCGGCGCCACGGAAACGGAAGACACCCGCCTCTAATGCCAATGGTTCCAGATCAAATTCACGGCGAGCGCGCTCCCTAACGCCTGACGACGCGGAAACCCAGGTCGTCGATTTGCAGAAGCTCAAAATGTCAGACCTGACAAAGGACCTGCGAATCGGCAAAAAGTTTAGTCGCCACGACGAACTCCGCGAACGCGAACGCAAGTCTCGGATGAAAGCCAAACTCGAAAAGGACCTCGAGATACCCGGCGGCGAAGCAGGAGGCGACTCCAGCAACACGAACGACAAAACATCGCAATCCCCCGCCCCCGGCGGCACACAATCTACAGCCAAGTCCAACTCTGCCGCCAGCACATCGACACCCGCCCCGGCCGCCACCTCAGGACCTCAATTCCGCATCGTCGACGGCCAAATCGTCGTAGACCAAGACTCCCTCGTCATGGATCGCCACGCCCGCGCCGCAGCCGCCCAAGCCGGCGAGGACATGGAGACGATTGAAGAAAACGACTTCACCCGCCTCATCACCTCCTCATCCTTCATGACCAGCTCCAAGCTCAAAGGCCCCAACCTCTGGACCGAGCCCGAAACCGAGCTCTTCTACCGGGGCCTCCGCATGTTCGGCACCGAATTCGAAATGATTTCCAAAATGTTCCCCGGCAAACAGCGCCGCCACATCAAACTGAAATTCAATCGCGAGGAGCGCCACAACCCCGCGCGGATCGATGCCGCTGTCATGGGCGAGAAAACCATCAAGATGGACTTAGATGAGTATCAGGCCTTTACGGGCGCTAATTTCGAACCCGTAGAGGATATTGAGGCTGAGCAGCGCAAGATCCAGGAGGGCTATGAGGCGGAGAGGCAGAGAGTTGTGGATGAGCAGGCGGAGATTATGCGCAAGAAGCGCGAGGAGTTATTTGCGGATGATGAGGAGGATTTGGGGAGGAGGAAGAAGGGCAAGGGGAAGAAGAAGGGTAGACAGGCTATTTCGTATGGATTAAATGGGGAGCCGATTGTGCCGCAGGATGCTTGATTGCGGTGAGAACGTCTGGTGTGGACTGGGACTCAGCGCCGACTTGTAGGATGGTGTGACCGGGCGTGTACAAGAACATACTATGTATGGGTTCATGCTGTTTCGAATTGGGATTTCGATTGTGTGATTTGGTGGAACTGTTGATATGTAGCGAGCAGGTATGGATGGCTTTTTTTGTCTTTTGGGATAGGGGTTCTCTTGTACGGATATATGCGGGCGTCCAGCGCAACTGGGTTACCGAGAGATACATTTCAACTCGAGAAGCTTGTCTTATTGGTGTCTTCTCAATCCAGGGGTCCCGTGTGGTGATATGCGTCTTCTGGTACATCCGTCCATAATGTTTGATCGGAGAAAGATTTGAACGTCATCACTTTGTTTTAGCTCGAAAAAAAAAAGTCATAACGTAGCCTTTGCGGCCATCGTAACCCCGGCTGCCCATCGAAACTACTCGCAACTAAAGCATTTCGAAAAGCTGAAGTATAAGACCCCCAAGTTTGAACTTGTTTGCATGTATTGGGAACTACTTATAAATCCCCCATCAATGAGACTTCCCCTTCTTTCATTACGTGAACATTCCCATTCATGTTCCATCGCACGGCCAGATGCACAAGCGATGAACTGCGTACTTCAGAGTTCTCCCACAATAGCAAACGTATGAATAGATCTTTTTTTTCCTCCTCTGTTTGGCTAGTCAAGCCGTCGGATTCGCCTCGAATTTCCCTGCAATTAGAGTTTCGTTCTTCGTAAACATAACGAGACATTTCATCAAGGTCTCGCCCTTGACCTTCTCTCCTGCGCTCAATCCCTCGCCATTTCCTCGTGAACTCTCCCTACTAACACTCTTTGCGCTCTGCGCTCCCCCCACCCCGATGACATCAATATACCCTAGTTCGCGGCAGGACCCTCCTCGTCGTCGGGCTGATCGAATAGGAAATTGGCTGCGAGCTCTTCGTTCTTATCACATGCAAAGTAAGCCTGAATGGCTTGGTCCCGATCGAATCCAAGTCGACATAACTGCCAAATTTGTTAGCAAAGCCTGTGCGATTCATGAGCTGGCGGAGAAAATGCGGGGACACCTACTCTCTCAATGGCATCACGCTCCTCCTCAGTGACAGAAATGGCCTGCGCCCCAGGAGGCAAGGGGACATCGTCATCGGCACTTTCGCCAAGAAGTTGCAGAAATTGGTCCGGGTTGGAGGCAATCATTTGTGCAAGTTGTGGGTTGCCCGCACCGAGCTGTTGCAAGATGGGCTCTAGCATCTGTGGCTGCTGCTGGACGACCTGACGAAGCTGCTGAAACTGAGGGTTATTTCGCAGGAACTCCAAGTTTGCCAGATCGACCCCCCCTTGGCTTGCGGCGGCAGTAGCGGCGGCAGCCGCGTTACCGCCCCCAAGGCCCCCGCGACCACCTCCGTGCTGAGCCGCAAGATCGAAGAGATTGACACCGCCATCATCTTCGTCCTCTTGTGTCGCTTCTGGAGCAGTCCGTGCTGGCGCAGCCGCTGGGGCTGCCTGGCGCGCTTGTTGTTGTTGTTGTTGTTGTTGTTGTTGCTGCTGCTGCTGCTGCTGCTGCTGCTGGATATTCTCGGGAATGCCCTATGTTCCGGTGAAAATGGACTATTAGAACCCCAAACCCATAGTAGATCAAGACATATCGAGCACATACGGTCAGAAGGTATTCCACAGCTCGATCGGGGTTGTGGAAAGCTGCACGCATAGCAGCTTCGATCTGACTTCGCTCAAAGCCCATAGCTTCCATGTTTGCAATAGCTTCAGTGCGCTCAGCGCCCAAGGCCAGACCTGAAGCATTTTGACCACCTGTGCCAGTTTCACCCGAGCCTTGCGGAGTCGGTGTGGCTGGCACAGCTTGTTGACCCGAGGACTGAGCAGGAGCGGCGGGCGCAAGAGGAGCAGCAGGTGTGCTTGTAACAGGTTGAGCGGGGGTGGCCGGAGGAGCGGCAGTCGAGGGCTGAGCAGCTGGAGCAGCGGGCTTCTCCTTTGGCTATATCGGAAATGCTTAGTATTCGTGACGTCTATATAGCGCCAAAAGTCTGCAAGATGTAAGAGCGTACCTTGTTTACCATGCAGACAACGAAACCCTTCTCCTCGATTTTGTAGGATTCCACAGTCTCATCGTCTTTCAGGATTTTGCCTACGCAAATGTTAACTCGTGTTTGCTGCGCAAGCTGGGATGCGGGGTGTCGAACCGGAGTAGATGAGCTTCTGATGCGTGCGGTCCCATCCCTTTTCCTCCGTGATCTTCTCCTTGACAGTAGAAATCTATCGTGTCGAGTCAGTGGAACAGACCTGGGCGAGTCGGCAGAGGCTGCTGAAGCTTTGCAGCTCGAAAAGGAGATTCGACGTACTAGGTCAGTAGGCTCGACCTCGAGGACGAACTTTTGCTGTTTCAGATCCTATAAGCCGGAAAAAAATTAGATATACGTCGGTCTTCGGATGCACAGCGCTTGGCGATGCCATAATGGACCAGACTCGACTAAGTTGCAGCTACACGGAGTATCAAGTCCTTCCCTCAACACGAGTTTCTGGCGGGGCGTGGCGGAAGCGAAGAGCTTACTCTAAATGTGACCTTCATGATGACAGAAGTTTGTGCAGCAGGGTGGCTGCGGTAGGCTAAGTGTCGTCAGTGAGGATGAGTTCAAAATCTGTGCGAGCGAGGTTGCAGAAGGGAAATGATCCAAAGAGCACAGGATGACGGAAGCAATGGTTGGTTGGCTGGAGCGAGGCTGGCTGAGATTGGAAGCTTGTGGCTGTTGGGTGGCGGTTTTGCGGTGAGTGGCTGTGGTCTTGTCGCAGCGAGAGATGGCGCAGCATTTTGCTGTGAATCTGTGGTCGTCATCTCGTTGCGGCCTGCCGGAGTGGGGGTATGTACATATTTCAACTTCGTACAATTAACTATTCGTACTTGTTGCAGTTCCGTCGCCAAGAAATCTGGTTAGTGGTCAGGACTCAGTGCCAGGTAGGTTATAGGTATGTAGTCATTCACTTTGGTCTTGGCCATCCTGCAAAGCTGCCCTATCGTCCCAATATGACATGTCTTGACTCTATTTTAATCCTGCATTGAATGGATGGCCTTGCGGTGTGTGTTACGCCTCGGCCACGCTCGATTCGTATTCACCGTCGCCAATACCTCAACTCAAGGATTGAAGTCATGGGAAATTAGACAAGGGGACAATATGTACCAATATGGCATGGCATGTCTTGGCTCTTATCTAATCCTGCAGTGAGTGGCATTAAGGTGTTGGCGACAACAGCACAGAGCGTGCGCAAATTCTTTACACACTCTCGACTTAGGAAGACAATGACAATACCTCACCTCGAGGCTCAAGCGCTGAAACCATGAAATATAAACTCAGTATAAACCAACGGGACAAATATGGCTGAAACTGAAAGTTTGACTGTTTGGGATATCTCCTGCTTTTTTCCTTCCTGCTAAAGCAACTACAAGCACACGTAGATAGCATACTTGCAGAGCCCGAACTATCTTCCAGAATCCCCTGTGAACGACGCCGTGCTCAACGCCTTCCATTTGCGCCTGTGCCCTTTCCTGTGCCCCTTTGGGGCCTTTTTGATCCAAAAACACCCAAGTGAAAAGACATCGCCGTGTCTAGCACCCATCCTTGCTATCCTAGCATTGAGCGAAATCCATTGTACGCCAGTGGTCGCATTAAAACATGGCTCATGCCTGCGCTTGTTTAAATCATGAAACATCAGTCGTTACTTCGTGTTGCTTTTCTTCTTTCTCCATCACTTTCCTTGCCTCTATCACTCAGGGTTGGGCCTGCATGGTGGCCTCAGTAGCACCCAAGGAATCGGCATGGGGGGTATCATCTTTCATTGGCTTCTCTTCTTGGTGGTGATTTTGTGCCTCAGTTCGTTCTCGTCTGGTGTTCCAGTCTGCTCTGTACAGCCGAGTGGGACTTGTTGGGTAAGTGGCCTGCGCACCAGAGTTGATGAGAGATTGCAGACTTCCATTACGAGGAATAATCATGCCGGCGTGAGGGGCAGCGAGAACATTCGTCCCTGGTGACACCAGCGGCGGTGTTCCGGTATTATATGACCGAAAGAGAGGGTGGATATGCATCTCGTTGACGTAACTGCCAGGCGTCAATATGCTTGCCTCGCAATGAGATCGTATGCTAGGACTTTTGCTTTGTGTCCTCGGCACCATAGGGGGAGGCATCGGACAATCTGGGATGAGGGGCGTAGTAGGTCGAGAAGTCGGCAGGCTCTCTAAAGGACTGGCAGTGATCTTGCTCAGGGCTTCCTTGACAGCTTCGGGTGACGATAGCTCTAGGGCTTTCTTCACGGCTTCGGATAATGATGGTTCTGGGGCTTTCTTCACAGCTGTGGGTGATGATAGCTCCATGACGACCTGCCTGTTGTACTCGTCCACGGCCGACGTGTCCCAAGAGTCGAACGATAACTCCTCACTTTTGACAGGTGCTGCTGATTCTGGCTCTGATCGCACTCCCCCCGACCCCAGTCCTGATTCCAGTGCTGATTCTAGTGACATCGGCCGTCGCTGCTCCAGTCCAAGAAGTTTGCTTCTCGAAGGTGTCGGGCAAACAGTCTTCGTGATTGACGTTCGAAGGCATTCAATAGGGTCCTTGCCGATCTTCTGATGCGTAGCCACCGTAGATTGGTTCTTTTTGCCCGATGTTGTCTCTGGAACCGTCAACATGGGCATCGTCTGACTGTAGCGTATTCCCTTGACGTGTTTCTTGCGATTCTCGTGACTAGGACACGAGGGAGACGATGGTGACGATGATCCATCGGCAACATGCCTGAATGCGACAAAGTAAGAAGTGACGAATGCAATTTGAAATACAGCAGCAAAAGACAGAGCCATGGCCAGTCCAACCAGAATATTCCGTCTGAAAGCGACAAGAGTGTCATCATGTTGTTCCGTCGTCGATTGTCGGGTTACAACAAGAGCAACTATGGAAATTGCTGCGGCTGCCATACACATAAGGAGCTGGACGACGAAGGACATGTTGGACTCGCTCCACCAATACGGAATGTTGTGTTTGACAGCCTTTATCGAGCCCAAAGCTGCGAGCATGACGAGAGCGGCAGCCTCAACTGTAGCTGCGGCTATAGATGCATTGATCAACAATGTGTTTCCTGCAGCGTTGGCGCACAGAACTATTTCGAGACCAATGGTCATACTTGTCGCCATCACAGCCAGGGTTCCTGCGACGATAAGAAGTCCGGCGGGCGCCATGGTCAGGCTCAGGTAGGCCTTTGTAGCCCACGGAGCGTATATTCTGTAGTAGGAGGTGATGAAAAGGGTAGTCCAGCGTCCTGGGTATGCCTTCAAGTTTTCGTGATGATAATAGCGAGCGGTTATCAAAGAGAGGGGTCTACACTGTGAGTAGATACAGGCAGACAGACAGATGCTGAGGGGGCGAGCTTGATCGACTTGTCTCGCGCCAATTCGATCCGGTCAGAAGCCGCGACTAGTTTTTAGCGGTGTGAAAGCGAAGCAGTTTCCAGAATCAACGTGTTTTGTTTATTTGATGAATGAGAAAATGCCAAGGGAGGTCGTGTCATGAAGAGGCAAAGGGCGGACAGCAGTGTGGCTGGGGCAAGTGGAATTGTCTACTGGCCGGCCACATAAACATGTCGTGCATCTGTGTTCTTCAACGACTAATAATAATGGCGAAAGCGAGACGACGGACGGTGCGTTATGTATACTGGAGAGAGCAATGGGTGAGACGGGACGAATACGAACGTCGGGACGGCTGTTGACGGGAACGGTTGACTGGACATTTGTCGACGGGAAATCTGGGGGCCATCATGCAGATTGACAACAACAAAAACAACAACAAGAATTAGAATAAGAAAGGCCTCACTCAGGCTCTCGGCTGCAGCAAGAGTGACAAGACGCTGACACTGGACAGGCTACATACATGATACAGCAGGCCCAGAAGAGTCGAACGAGTCGCGTTAGACCGTACGACAACGGCGCATCGGCCAAGAATGGCTCAAGTCAATGATATCGAGGGCGGCCATCATGTTCCTTGCATTGGCTGACAGGGATGGTGATCATGGTGCCGTGGCGCCGTTTGAGGGGAGGGTTGCATTGTTAGATGGGAGGGAGATACTTGTATGTACATACATATGTACCTACCTAGTCATGGCATTGCAACAACACGATTCCACGAAGCTCTTGGCTCCCTCCCTTTCTGCCGCTCTCTGCCGCCTTCTTTCGCCAAACGCTTCCTTCATTTGTTTCTCTCTCTTCAACTCAGTCTGTTGGAATTTGTTTGTCGCCTCTCTTGTCTCTGTTTGTATGCGCGTGTGGAAAATTGAAATGTCCCAGGCCGCCAGGTCAGGTCAGGATGGGAAGTTGAAAGTTTGGAACCAGTTGGAAAACTTGGAACCAACCGACTGGCATCTCGCTGACCGAGCCTTTCTTGCAAGCGACTTGGCCGAGCCCAGGCGCGCAGACAAGGACCAGACAACTTGATATCATTATGCAATTACAACAGCTCATGCTAGGTACGCCGTGCGGTCCAGTGCATCAACATAGAGGAATACACAAGTCTACGAAGTATAGATATCACTATGATGACCGGCGCGGAAACGATGGAAAGATACCAGCCGTGTCTGCGCGGGGCTTGGAGCCCCAGCTGGCAAACCGCTGCATCGGGAACATCGGATTCCGCCTATGCATCCGCTAGCCTCGGATCTTCAACCTTGTTCAACTGGTGGATGTCTGCATACCTAGGTACCTAAGGTACATATGTACATCAGTCACGGAGTATGTACATATACATATGTACATATGTACATAGGTACCTAGGTATGTACGAATGGAAGAACAAGAAGAACAACAGCAACAACAACAACAACAACACAACAACAACAACATCCATGCCCAGCCACAGGCACAAGGCACAGGCACAGGCCGCAAGCCTCCCCGCTCCCCGCCCCACCCGGGCTGCTCAAATCATTGCCGTCTGGCCGATTGGAGCACAATATGTACCTATGTACATGTACGTCGTCAATGACATGACATGCAGTGCAGCAAAGCATGGTGCAGAGAATCAGACTCGCGTTTTCGGCCGGCAGATAAGGTTCTGTCAGCATACGAGCTACAGATATTCATCATTCACTCATCATTCAGAGGTAGGGCTGCATGGGAACAACAAGGATTATCGCGATATATACTCCGTATTGAGAGTTCATTACTCGCCCTTCTTAAGTTCTTATGCCCAAGTGCTCGCGGTGGAGCTCTCGTCCACAATTTCAATCTACGGAGTAGGTTAGGTACCTAGCGTCTCGATCCCATCTCGATGACACGATGGGTTTTGCCGACCTCACGGAACTGCCATCACTGATCAGGGCTGAAATTCTGGTCGAGTAAAAAGAAAAAGGAGAGAAAAGGGTAAGGATGGGAAGAAGAAAAGAAGAAATAAGGAAATAAGGAGAGAAGGGGACAGTCATTGCCGCTGCAGAGTCTCTGCTGCGCCTTTCTGTTGTAACTTGCGACTCGTAGCCTCGTAGATAGGTTAGGTACCTACGGAGTAGGAGGTAGGTACCTAGGTACATACCTACCTGCTACAGAGAAGGTAACAGTACATATGTACCCCGCTCGCGATGCGTGGAGCAGCTCGGGCTGCATGGCAAACAGTAATAATAAAAATGCAATGAATGGCCGCTGCGGCGTTACGTTTCTCGGCCATAGGAGTCAAATCTAGAAGCCTCATGTCTCAGACAATCGGTCGTCGCCCGAAGATTTAGTCGATGGCATCTCCTACGATGGCCAATCCACGTCTCTGGTTAACTTCCAAAGCCCGCAGGCTCAGACAAGCAGATTACAGCGCAGATACAGTACTGCTTGCTGTTGTACAGTGTACCGCGAGGCGAGCCCAGTTAAGGGCCAGATCGACGGTATGTAGTAATGTACTGGCCACAAACTGCCCCATGATGAATGTCTCAGAGGCTCAGAGCAGGCCGCAGAGCAGGCCGCAGAAAAGGCCTCGGTCTCAATACACGGTCGGTAAGCGACATCCACATCTATCATGCTGTTCGCTCCGATCCTTCAACAAGCCAAAAAGCGAAGTCATCACAACCCGTCGGCCGCGATGCACGTCATTGGCTGTTCAAGACAGGAAGGAAGTCCACTCGTGAGTTGTCAAGTCAGTGGGCCGGGCTACAGCTGCAATCCTACCTCCTACTGTAATGTATGTATGTACCTATGTACCTATGTACCCACATATGTACATAATCCCACTGCAGTTCCCACGGTAATTTCCCCTCCAATTTCCACTGTTTCTCCTCTCATTGGCCCTTATTATTATACAATTGCACATAATGCACTCAACAGTACAGTTTTACAGTATGTATCGGCCTGGATGATGGTGTTTTTCTTGAAGGATCCAGCAAATCATTGCCGGTCTCCGATCTTATGGCATAGGCCCGATGGGGGCTCCCAGGCTCCAGAGCCTCCAGCCACGAGGTGACGAGGCTAGGAGGTACATATCCATGTTTTTGCTCAGTCGGTGACTCCGAGTCCACGACTGGCAAGAAAAAAAAATTGTTTTTTGGAGTTGTTGGTTCGAAGAACTCGGCTGACTTTGCGTCCACCCCGATTCCCAGTACATACATAGGTACAATCCCCATCTGTTGCGACTTGCGAGACGTGAAGTCACCAAGTACCCTGCCTTTGTCCAGCCCCAAGACATCCCTGTCACCCCTGCCTGAAAGATTCATTGGAAATGCAGAAATGTCACGATGCTGAGCTGGGATATGTATTATGTATAATAAACATGAGCAACTTGCCACGGTCATCTTGGATCTTCGTATGGAGCATGTGCTCTGCTCTTTCAACTTTGAAGTCATTCCCGATCCGGATAAGGTGGATCTCTCGGGGTTTTTACAACAGCCAATCCGCCCTACGGAGTACATACCAGGTAGACCGTAGGTAATTGACCTGAATTAGGTACTGGTCAAGTGCTGACATCATGACCTTCAACTAGGTACGTGGTCGTTGCTATGTTCTGCCGTTCCAGAAAAGAGCTGGTCGAGCCGGCATGGGGAACAAGAAGAGAAGCATCAAGATTCAAGACTGATCCATTCAATTCTGCTGCAACCCCCATGTCTCAAACTTGCCACGTCGAAAATTTCTCCAGGCGGCTTTTCCGGGGTGATTGCAACGTAATTCGACTGTGAGCGGGAAAAGGCCCCAGAAAGCCCACGTGATTACCATGACCAAGCCAAGGGTTATATACTGGTTTCGCACGGATCTAAGACTTCACGATTCTCCAGCTCTGAAAGCTGCACTGGATCTGCAACCCGCAGTTCTTTGGCCCATCTTTACGTGGGATCCCCATTACGTGTACAGGGCCAGGGGAGGGGTGAATAGATGGCAGTTTCTGTAAGCCTTTTCAAAATCTGCATTGCCTGATGTAACGCACGCTGCAACTCCCCTCGCTCTATCGCTTGCACCGATCGGCTTTTTTAAGTGTATCATTTTTGGTCCCCTTGACGCCACTGACATCGTGCCCTGCAGACTAGATTGTCAGAATGACCTTTCAGAGTCCATCACCAAACTAAACCCCAAGTCAAAGCTGTTCGTGCTTCGGGAAGGGCCGCAGACACTGTTGCCCAAACTCTTCAAAGCATGGAAGGTAACCCATCTAGTTTTCGAAAAGGACACGGACTCGTATGCTCGCGAGAGAGATGAGGCTATATCCAAGGCTGCCAAAGAAGCAGGCGTCGAAGTCGTCGTTCGGTCCGGCAGAACATTATGGGATTGTGACCAAGTCGTCGCCAAACATGGCGGCAAGCCCACCATGTCCATGACTGCGCTTCTTTCTGCAACCAAGAAACTGGGGGACGTGCCACGACCTATTCCATCGCCGACGCAGCTTCCTGATCCTGGAGACATGCCCGTGGACTTCGAACAAGATGCCCCCGAGACGAAGCCAGACATCAATGCCGAGAGCAGGATCAACAACGATACTGGCTACAGGAAGATTGCCGGTCCCAACGACGACTTTTCCATCGAAACGCTTGAAGAGCTTGGCTTCGCACCAGCAACCACTCCTCACAAAGGCGGAGAATCCCGAGCTCTAAAAGCCCTCGATGCCATCGTCAAGGACACAGTGTACACGGCTACATTCGAGAAACCGAAAACGAGCCCTGCACTCTTCGAGCCACAGTCAACCACGTTGCTGTCCCCCTTTCTTCATTTCGGCGCGCTCTCCGTGCGAGAGTTTTACTGGCGCGTCCAAGATGTGGTGACCGCCCACGGCAAGGGTGCCTCCACGCCACCCGTCAGTCTCACGGGGCAACTCATCTTTCGAGACATGTATTTTGCTGCGCAGGCGGCCATCGGGCCTCATTTCCATCAAACGGCAGGAAACCAACATTGCCGCTTCATCCCGTGGCATTTACCATCAAAGACGGACCCGGCCACCGGACTGGCGACGGGGGACTACCACGTTGATTCCCAACAGGCAGACGAGTGGTTCCGGCGCTACAAGCAAGGCGTGACTGGCTTCCCATGGATCGATGCCCTCATGCGGCAACTCCGTCACGACGGATGGATTCACCACCTCGGTCGCCACAGCGTGGCCTGTTTTCTCACCAGGGGAGGCTGCTACATTGACTGGGAGCGCGGGGCAGAGGTCTTTGAAGAACTCCTCCTCGATCACGAACCGGCCTGCAATGCAGGGAACTGGCAATGGCTTTCCTGCACGGCATTTTTCTCGCAGTACTTTCGCTGCTACAGCCCGGTAGCGTTTGGGCAGAAATGGGATCCGAACGGTGACTTGATTCGTAAGTGGGTGCCGGAGCTGCGGAATCTCAATGCGAAGTACATCTACGAACCGTGGAAGGCACCGCTCCTGGATCAGAATAAGGCGGGTGTCCGGATCAGGGGCGATGGGCTGACGGATGTGCAAGACGGCACGTATCCCAAGCCCATGTTTGACTTTAATGAGCGACGCAATGTGTGTATTGCGGCCATGAAGACTGCCTACCAGGTTGGGCTTCACGGGAACGATGAACGAGTGGCGGATGGAAGCTGGCGGGAGCTGTTCCCGGATGGACAGGGCGAGATACAAGGTCGCTTTGATAGTCACGGTGGCGATAATGCCGAGAGTTCGCATGAGGGCGACAAGGTGGAGGATGCGGGAGACAAAAAGCGGCCGAGAAGGGTAAGCTCGGCGAGGGTATCACAGAAGAAGCAAAAGAAGTGAGCTGGTCCCTGGATCACTCAGGTGCCCGTCCATTCTGTCTACAAGGCATTTATTTGGCTGTGTTGACTGCATTGAACTGCAATTCTGGCGGTACTTCGTGGTTCGTTTACGTTAAAAAGAGGTATGCTGAGAGCTAGATGTACATGATTCATTTTTCAACACCCACCGTGGATTGGGTTGAACATGATGCTTTAAGAATCTCAAAACAAGATATAAACGCTCTTGGTGTTCGAGGAAAGAAATGCCTTGCCCAAAACGATTGATCGCGCTTCAGAGCTCAATCAGTACTGCCCCATTCCCGGTCGTTCGGACAATCTTGACCACTCAATAGACCATAAGAGCCTCTCCTCGCTCGTCATCTCTCCATTTTCATGCTTCTTCATCTCCTCTTCTGACAAGTGCGTGAACAGTTCGGGCCCCAGCAGATTAGCAGCCCTATATGTGCGCAGCTCCCACCCCTCCCATCTTCGTTTCAAGTACAATTTCGCAAGAGGGGTCTCCGCGTCAGGTAAGCCCATGTCCGCCAACTTCTCAAGGATCCGTCTTGCATCATTTTCCCTGTTCAATTTGGCGTAGGTCATTCCCAGTCTCAGCTCGCAGTAATTTCTCCAGTCAGGATGCCCTCCAATCTCGAGGGCACGCTCCAGCACCGACTTTGCGGCTTCGTAGCGCTTTTGCTGATACAGTAAATGGCCCTCCACGGCCATTGCATCGGCATCATCTCCGCTCGCCACGAGGCGCTTGAAACGTGCCTCTGAGGCGCTCAGCCCAGCCAGCTTACCATATATCCTGGAATGCACCATAAATTTGGCAAGAGAAAGCGTGGCAGGCCGGAGGCCCTTTGCAGAGGCTGATGCCCAGAGCGCGGTACAAAAGTGCTTTGCTGCCTCAGGGTTCGCGATATAGAACATAATGCACGCCACCGTATGCATAGTCTCTGCGCTTATCCCCTCCACTTGATCCGCCAGTCGCGTTAGCCATGAACGAAAATTAGAAGGGAAGAGTTTCATATTTTCGTCATCTTGTGCACCCATCAAACGTGGAAAGAATACAAAAGAGGGCGGCGGGAGAAAGGAAAACGCACCATCTGAAAATGACAGAGAATAGGGACTCGCGCCTTCACGAATCGCTCTTTCGGCCCTTTGAGCAACGCCGTAGCATTTCGCAGAACTGATACGAGTATATTTATCTGACGCGGAAACGAGGCCTTCTTCACCATAGACATCAATAGCACGGTCGAAGGCGTTTTGTGGAAGTTCGGCCAGGGTGAAGTCGTCTTTTTTTATGATGTATCTTGATCCGGATACGGAGGGCGCGGCGGCGACGGACCGAGAAGCGGCAAAGGCTCGGGTTTGGTGCGAATGCGTAGGAATAGTGTTTGTGAGTCTCGGTGCGCGGCGATGGGGAGCGGATTTGCAGAGCGGCGCACTTAGGGTCTGAACGGCTCGTCGGGCGGCTGTGGCCATTTTTTTGCTGGTCGTTGATGGGTGTTTCGAGAGAAACGTTGTGGTGCAACTTGGTGAAGCCTGGACAGGCAGATGTCGTGATAGCAGTTCGAGGTTCCCCAAGCAAGAGTTGGCGTGCGCGGACGCAGCTATCACGCTGAGCTAATACGGGAACCAAACAGAAACACACAGGATAAATCAGATATTGCAGTATAACAACAGTGGTAGCAGTTTCTGCCAGGAGTGCTGTTTCAGTTGTGTATCTCGGGAAGTTGAGGATGAAGATGGCATTGCTTGTTGAGCTTGCCCTTGCAAGTCCACCTGTTTGTTATCCGCGACCAATCAAAATCCCCCAGCGCCATCGCAGCGATCCTCTTTTTTTCCTTGTCCAGGTTTGGCTGATACCTATCGCAAAGAAAAAAAACCCAAAGCGAATGCTCCGTCAGCGCAGTCAGGACTCAAATTCCTCAGTTCATTTCCTTCATCGCATCAAAGGTTCGCAACCAAACCCTTGCTCTTGAGAGATACCATCATCCAGAAAATCTTATTCCAGCCACATCACTGCGCGCGCCGCCAGAGCAGCAGCCAACAGAACAGCGCCTTCTTTGTCTCCCGAGATTCACGCCAGCACCAGCAACCACTTCGCGCGCCGCATCCCCCAACACCCATTGAGAAGGGTCAATGCCGAGCGAAGAATAAACCGCATCCACCCTATCTCCTTCTACATTTGCTTGCGTCAAACCCCAAAAACACGACATCATCATGCCGGCAGTCACACGCAAGCGGACAGCCGCCCTTGCGGCGGCATCGTCCCAAGCAGCCGAGGAGTCATCTCCCTCCGCCCGCGCAGACAAGCGCTCAAAGTCAACCGTACGAGATTCTCCTGCAAAGCGCCAGAAGAAATCGCCCGAGCGGTCAGAGGAGGTCGAGGAGGTGACTGCAGTTTCGACACAGTATGAGAACAAGGCGTCCGAGACGACCAATGTGGTCAGATTCGACGACGAAGGCAATGCAGACAAGGAGCTTCAAGTTTCCGCACCGACGGCTCCTGCGGCTGCGGTGACGGATGGCGGTTCCGACGAGAGCGATAGCGACGAGGCGCCCGAGGCGGTGTCCACGTCAAGGGTTGCCAAGGAGATAATGAAGTCTGCGCAGGAGTTGAAGAAACTAGCGAAAGAGTATGTTCATCTTTCGGCGCGTCTACAAGGCTCTCCCATCTGTTTGCCCTTCTTTCTACATCTTTGTCTTCTCCATTCCCAATTTTCTTTCTCTCGCACGATATTGAAGTTTCTCACCTTGGCATACACCATGTCTTCCCTACTTACTTACTTACTTACTTACCTAACTCGCACGCGTGCTCACATATCAACCCACTAGACAAGCAGCTGCCTCCAAAGAGAAGCGCCAACAACGCGACGCCCTCTTCAAGAAACAGGCCCTGGAGCGCAAGGCCGCGGCCCATGACGACGAGAAGTTTGCCTCAGCACCCGCCCCTACCGCTGCGGGAAGGAAACGCGCCGAGCGGACACAAATCCCCAACGTCCTCCCCGCTGAGTTCCTTGAGGATTCGTCGAGCGACTCCGACGGGGATGCCTCTCGCTCATCCGACGTGGATGCGCCGCGGCGGCGCGCGAGAACCGTCCCGTCTGTGGAGCGGAGGCTAGCTCGGCAGGCGAAAGGCCCGCGCGATGAGGTCATTGGAACGACAGTGTATAGGGTTTCAAAAGACGTAGATGCGAGGATGGCGCCCAAGGTGAAGAAGAGTGCACAGAGTGCAAAGGATGCTTTGCTTAGGAGGGGAAGGCAGCCCGTCCAGGGTAAAGGGCCTGGGTTTTCAAAGAGGTGATGATTGCGTGTCGGTCTGGGCTTGATTCACATCGTCTTTGGGGGGGTGTTTATTTCTGATCAACTCATGTTTCTGTTGGGAGGATACAGATACGTCTTGAGTGAGATGATCAATGAGCGGTGATTTCTGCTTCTTTCCAATTCGTTCAATTATTCGATCGTTTTCACTATCGGTGTCATATGGGTAGGATGAGGCGTATGATGTACCATTGCCTCGCTGTCGCATCATCATTGCATTTCATTTTCAATGCCCTGCCGTGTCTACTGAATATACCAAAATGAGAAGCATTTACTACCGTGGCAATGGCAAGATGACGGGAAAAGAATCACGTACGAAACGACAGACTCCGGTGATGTTGGGCACGACGGGCAGGTGGTAGGGGGCTTGGGTTGCAGTCCTGCGAGAAGATCCAGAATGAGGGGTGTTGCGATTTCAGTCATGGAATATGCCTTATGTACTAAAAGATAAACGTGGAAGCAGGGGGGAAAGGCAAAGGCGCGGGATGCCCAACATCTCGTCACTTGCTTCCATGTATTATGTACATTGTTTGCCAAACCTTCACTTGCGCTATTCACACCACAGCGATCCCAAAGACCCGATCAAAGTACAGCGTGAGGTGAGTACTGTATACACAGTGACACACACGTCCAGCCTCTCTAATTCTCTCTTTGCCGGTGCCGTTTCTTGCGTCAGCATCCCATGTTATTCGACGCCCTTGTGATGGCCCGCGTGAATCGTGATAGAAGCTACTCTGTAGATCTTTAGTATTTACACTATCACGAGACGACGGCACACGTGGTGGAAGGTGCTGACGCCTGAACCCACACCGAAAACAACTGCCTTTGGCGACCGAGATGTAGGATGTTCTTTGGGGAAAACTGGCTTGTATTTAGAAAAACCCGGGATTAACCCTACGCGCCCTGGTATGCTCAGAACTGGGACGCAGTGGCGAAAAATAAACAACAACATATCACGAAGACGAAACGGAAATGAACGCGGAAGCAGGCACTATACATCGTGCGTAAACTGTAGTACGAAGACAGTGTTCATCTTTTTTTGTTTGAATTTGTATTTGTACCAGTTTCGGCGTTGGACGACATGCGCTATTCGGCATTCTGCAGATTTGCATTCCGGGGATATCCTTGATTGTGCCCCTTCCCTCTACATAACTGGATCGGATATTATGTTATCCCAATATTGTTGTTTGAGACATGTTATTGACCCTAATCCTTGCCCATAGCAAATACTCATCGAGAATTGACTTTGTTTCTTCCTGCATCGTGCTGTTGCGCAATGGTCGCATAAACTATATCGGGCCAAGCCGTTGTTCATCACGTGGCTACGGCCCGACAGCTCCTCGTGGTTGACGATTTTGTTCAAGTTGCACCATCGGCAAGTGGGGCCAAGTGGTCTCAAATTCTCAATGATGGCGTTGCGTTGCAGTCGCACAAAGATTGGCCAAAAGATCCCGTCCCACGCCAAGCTCTCCTGATCTACTCCGTAGGTACTAGGTACCTACCTACCCGGGGCGCTGTAACTTGTGAAGTCTGCTCCGTACTCCGTACGGCGTAGGTACATACAACAAACTGCTAGGTAACTCTTCACAATTGCAGCCAGCCAGGAGCGGTCAACCGGGTCAATTTGGTGTGAAATTCGCCGTGCGGAGCACGGCACGACTAACCGAAGACCCCGAGGACCCTCGTATACCTACTCATACGCGTTCAATTGGCGTCGATGGCCGGCTAACGGCTAACGGCCGTCGTCCAGTGTGAACATACATACGGAGTAGGTCGTTAAGTACATACCTACATACATATCGAGAGAGTTATAAAAAGAAAGCCAGGTGTGGACTACATACCTAGGTAGTTGAGTAATAAGAGTTGATACGGCTCATGGCTCATGGGGCTCAACCCGACTCATGTCTTGACTCTTTTAGTCTTGACAGCCTGGTACTAGGGGGGTCTAGTTTAGTCAACCCGTCCGTCTCGAAGTGTCTCGATCGAGACGGACGGGTTGACTAAACTAGACCCCCCTAGTACCGGTTCCATTTCATCTGGCGCAACGTTGGTGCAGTGCTGGTGCAGGCAGCGCTGGTCTGCGCTCGGTCGAAAGAGGAGCAAACTTCGTTGTCGCATTCTGTCTTGGCTCTTCTGGCCCCGACTGGGCCCCCTATAATGTATCTTAGGTACCTAGGTACCGGGCGTGTGCACTGTGGCCACTGGCTTCGGCCCAAAACCACAAAACCACACACGCGCTTGTCCCTTTTGACACGCAAATCGCGAAGAAGGAAGCAGACGGATGAAAGCGAAGCCGAAACAACAGGGCTTCGCGTTCGCTGAGAAGTCGTCTTGACTCTTGGGTGACCACTGACAATTCCCACGCTGGCCTGACAATTGTCCACGAATTGCCATTCACCGCATGGAGTCGACGCCCCTTTCTCTAGGCTGGAATGGGAAGGACACAAAAAGAGAAAGCCCCTGACCAGTCACCAGGTCAGCGCGGGCTCACGGCCGAGCCAAATGATAAATTGCAACTGCGGGCGATGAGCATGTGGCCTATGGCTACCTACCTTTCAGCTTGGCTGCTCAGTGCTACATGTACAGACACAGACTCTAGATGGCAGAGGCACAATTTACAAACCAAGTCTTTTGTATTGCCAGTGTGTGTGGCCAGTGTGGCCACTGGGTTCAGACCTTCAGGGGCAAGATACTCCGTAATTGACGTCGGGAAGATAAAATTTGATGCAGCTTCATTCTAGATGTCCGTCGTACATAGAAGGTACTGTCACCTGTGAGGCTGTGGCACCCACTACGGAGTATGTATCATGCTGGAAAACACAAAAGACGATGCTTTTGTGGTGGACTCGACCTGATACATACGTGTATGTACTCTGTAAGGCGTGACGCGAGGGATTTGAACACGAGTCTGCTTCAAGGTACCCAGGTATGTACTTATGTACTACATACCTACTCCGTACATACTCCGTAATAACGCGAGCTGGGGTGTTTTATCGACTCGGTTATCGTGGCGACTACCTCAACTGCCGCCTTGCGCTTGTCGCAAGCGATTCAGGTTGGGACACTACCTATAGTCCTATTACTCCGTAAAAGCGGGCGAAATCCCTTGTTTTTTGTGTCATGAATCATGATGGGTGCATTGCCTGCACCGTCATCAGAGTCGGAATTGGGGGCAATAACACGGCTATTCTGCCTACCTATGTAATTGCAGTTCGTGGACGCGTCTGAATTATTAGCGAGGCCAAGCTAGGCTAGACTTGCTTTCCTAATTGTCCGTCGTCCGATGTCCGTTTCGGCGGGTATGAAGACGCGTCTTTTTTCTGTTGTATTTCCGCGTGGCATCCGGCTTCACAATTACATACGTACATAGGTACCTCACGTGCTCACGTGCGCGAGGGCGATTTCCTGCAACGTTATTCCTCTTTCAACGAGACGTCTTCACTCTGTCAGACTTGTCTCCAATCGTGGGCACCGTCTGATTTCAAGACGGAGAAGCAGGACTTATTAGAGGCATGAGAACAGGCAGCTAGACGCCATTGTCTGAAGCGTTTTCCTTTCATTTTCCTTTGGTCGGATGCTGAGATTTGAGAATCCCAAAACAGAGCCTTCCGAGTCGTGACTGCAGCCCTGTGGCCCGTGTATCACAGATACTGTAGGTATTCCTTGCTGCCAAGGTTTGTGGGTCGCATTTCAGCCAGGTGCATAGGCCTGCAGTTGTCCTTATAATGATTATAATGGGTATGTAAGTGTAGGTACTCCGTTCCGTACTCTGTGCTCTGTAAAGAACGTGGTCATTTGTCTGCAGCCAGGCGACACTGAAGTTGATTAACATCGAGCACTGCCTGTCGTGTAGGACCTAGGTACTTGAGGCGTAAAATACACACACACACAGTGTAGATACGGACGAGTTGAGAGTGAGACGAAGAAGAGGGCAAAAATGAAAAGCCAGTCCATCCGCACGTGCCCAGACACAAAAAGGCCACGAATCCACGATTCAACGTCTCGGATTGGTGCCGACAGCAGTACATACATACATACATGTACATACATGATACATGTGTACCACGGAGTACAATGTTGGCAGATGGTTCCTCCCGCGGGCCCCTGCCTGCCTAGCATTTTGATGAGCCGAAGTCTGAGAGCCGTAGCGCCGGTATGGTCCCACAGTTTCTAATTGCATTCGCACACGCACTTCGCACAAATTCTGCGTCGCGAATGGCCTCGTGAGTCGTCACTGGTCAGTACATATCGAAAAATAATTAGCAGAACCCTGAGAGATTTGCAGAAATGCGCAGGAATTTGTGTCGAGACTGTGAATATGCAGCGCAATCACCAACACACAGATCTTGTAAGTCGTGCATGTAGATGAGCAAGGGTTCGGTTGTAACGTCCAATCGACAGTCGATCCAAGAGCAAACAAGGGACTCGTGTAATCCCTGCTGTGGTACGCAAACCCCATGCCCATCCCAACTTTCCAACCCACCCATGCTTGTGCTGCGTGCATGATGCCCGAACTACAGAGTACCTAGGTACATAGGTACGGAGTACAATCAGGCTGGAAAATGCAGACTGATGTTCCATCACCAGCCCGCCTGCGTATGATCACATGGACGCTGGCGCACGATCATAGGTAACCCGATGGAACGGACAAACCCATTGTGGCATGCAGGCTGCAGCGGACAGCAAGCACTGCGACGTGGGTTGTACGGAGTATATATTTGTATGCGACCTGGACGTCTCCAACTCGGCTTCAACGGGCCAAACCATGGCGGCGCAAGAGTGTTGCTGTGAGCCAATAGGTAGGTACCTATGTATGTTACAAATGTAGATGGTACCCGTCGTGTCAACGACTCTACGATACGGAGTACATACCTAGGTACCTAGTCGTTCGCAAGGCTCGTAAGTTGCAACGCCAGAATTTCCCGAACTTCCCAGAGAAGCGCAACTTGTGATGTCTGTGCTGCCTCACCCGGGCGCCGGACGTTCTGGAAAGGGCAAAAGCTCCAGTCCGGACGCGGACAGCATGACCCAGATGAGTGCAGCACTGCAGCGGTATGCAGTGTCATGTACTCCGTATAAGAGGTATGTATACATACATATATTGACTGCAGCCGCTGTCGTGATTGAGCTGTGTCACGGCATTTGATGGTACAGTACGGAGTACCGTAGCCTGGGCGTCCATCCATTTCACTTGCTGTAGCAGTGTAGGTACTTGGGCGTCAAAGTGTATGTAGACCAGCCGCAACTTGCAAGCCAGCTGCAGCTTGCCACAGGAAGGCAAAGATGGCATAATTAGCATCAGCGACTACATATGTCCATCTCGCGTTGGCCGTTTTCACTCATCGACAGACTACCTTTCGCTAGTCGGCTAGTTCCCTTTGGCTGAGTCCACTTGCAAGTTGCAGCGTTCTGTCGCCGCAGCTGCGGGGTGCTCCGAGCGACAGAGCACATGTACTCCGTATCCGTATGTACTTACATATACCTATGTACGGAGTACATACATATGTACTCTGGAGATGTAAGTACCTAGCCGGACCCTGGCCGCGTCGCGCATGAGACTTGATGGACGAATTACATTACACGGGTGCCCGGGTCGCCTTGGCTGAGCAATCCTTGGCTGCGATCCGGTCTCATCACAATGCCACGAGTCCACGACGCACCCACGCCATCCACGCCATCCACGCATCAATGCAAACTAGGTAGCTTGTCCGGTGCCTTGTTGGCACGCCGCCCGAATCGTTCCTCAAGTCTTCACATCAATCAGATTGCATCTGCCATCGACACAGGCAGCGCGTCTACAGGGCCGGGCTAACAAAAGCACATGCTACCTATGTACCGAGATTCGAGAATACATACCTACCCCCTTTTCTCTGCGTCAAAGTCTCACCATCGTGACAGATCTGGCTGTCGTTGGCTTCGGTACACGGCCGCCCTACTTGCTCGACAAGCTTGGTGTCGCGCCACCGTTTCCGCCCGCAACAAGCTCATCCTGCTGTGAAGTCCCATCGTCGAAAATGTCCTGGTTTCCCCCGCCATCTTGAACCAAGGATTGCTGCCACAGGGACTTGAAACAAGGCATCCCGGACGTGGACGTGTCCTGCCAGTGCTGCCACACGGAACCTATGTACCCCAACATCGGGCTGTCTGTTGACTTTCTGACTTTTTTCCTGTCCTGCTCAATTCGTCCTTGCTTTTCGATACATCGACATTCCAGACCGTCACGTCATCTATCCGTCTCAATTGTCAACTAGTCTTCATCCACAACGTTACAAGCCGCCGCACCTCCACTTTTTGCCAACAACGACAACGAAATCGACTCAGTTAGGTCCTAACGGCCGCGATTAGTCAAGCAACAAATCCTCTCGGACTCGGACACAAGCGCCCAGCTGACCATACACGGTCAATTCGCCTGGTTACATTACCTTTGCCATATCCTTTCCACCGGTCACAGTCTGGCGATGCCCATGTTTACCCGGAAGCGGAAAAGTCATCGGAATTCAAAGCAGAGTCCCAACTTATTACATCACAACGAGGGGCATTTTCAACTATCTGGATTGGGTGGGATAGATTTGATCGATTCTTCGAGACATCACTCTGCTTCTCAGCTCAGAGTAAACGCAGGCGCTGCGCCTTTCGCAAACGAGACTTCTCCCCCTTATCAAGGTACGCGGACCACGACGACTGATATCTCGTTGCATCTTCTCTCTGCTTTCTCGTCGCATTTCAGGAGTATCAAGCCCTGGACCATCAGATCTATGCGCGCGCTGATGAGACAAGGAAATGAAGAAGAGAAATTTACTAACAGACCCTCTCACGAAAGGATCCTCTTTCTCCAGACCATTCTCAACCACTCATCAAGGACACTTGAGCCAACTTCGAGCACCATCCATCGGTTCGATTCGATCAGGCGCCAGTGCTTTGTCCCGCAGAGTCGGAGCCATCGACAACAACGTCATGGCGAGCACTGCGGACAGAAGCCGGTTGCGCCGCGAGAGAACTTTTGTTGGTAGCGAGTGCGCGGTGTGCGACGAACCCTTGGAACACACGCTGCAAGGAGAACGCATCTTGCAGTTTTCGTGTACTCACGTGGCCCACGAGGCCTGCTTTTATGAGTTCATCCGCGATATCGACGGACAGTACTGTCCAACGTGCGAAGCGCCTCTTCATCTTGATACTAGCAGGGGTGGCAATGTCATTGATATCAGTTCGTCTTGTCCACATCATCAGGATGTGTCTGGGGCCCTACATGCTAATGCACAAATAGACAAAATCAGCAATCTAGTGCGATCAGCGGGAAGCGATACGAGATCGACTCACACATCCGGTTGGGGCAGTCAATCCGCTCGACCGCCCAGTGTAGAGAGCTTGCAGGCGAAGCATCGTTCCCAACAACCGGGTAGCAATGGGGGAGACAGCGGCATTAAGAGCAATCTCCGAGATAGTAGAGAACCGTCGTCAGATCGCCACAACTCTCCGAGGCATCTTCGAAGCGATAGCGACACCAAGGGATCTCCTTCATGTGGTGCTTACTCTGAATCGTTGCAGAGCAGCCATTGGCGTCATGGCTACGACGTGCAGGCTATGGAAACGACGCCTGGAAGCCCACGGACCACGTTTTGGAACATTTCTCCCCCAACTGTGACCGTTCGATCCGAGTTTCCAACCATCAGCAGGTCTCGTCAGCAGCAAACATTGACCTGTTTGGTCACTGTCGAGGTCGCGGATAACAAGTGGAGGCCGGACACGGAGGAGAGCAGTTCTTCTCACCAAGCACCGCGTGCCCTGGCCAACATTGACGAAGTTGCCACCCGAAGCGCGACTCGGATCCCAAGCTCCATATCACGTGTAACGCCTTATGAATCCCCGGAAGTGCTGGAACTAATGACCGAACATTTGCGGAATCGAGTGGAAAACTGGCATGGCTTGGACTTTGGCAGGTGAGTTTGCGGCGCATGGGGATCTAACCATTTTGGCAATTATACAATCTAACCAGGTACCTGTAGGTTTGGACCTCTGAGACTACATGGCACACTTCGAGTCGGCAAGGACAAAGTTTCATGGCAAGAGCTTGAATGCTATCTGTTTGCCGAGATGCTGATTTGCGTCAAAGAAAAGAAGCCGTCCCAGACGTCGTCGCAGTGGGAGGAAGGCAGTGCTGCTTCCAAACCCACTCGCTGCACCCTCAAGGGCAGCATTCTGATAAGGAAGCATCTCAATGAGGTTTTGGAGACTGGTTCCATTGACGAAAACGTTCTCACGCTCAGCCTCTCGGTAGCCGAGCTGCCGCATTTTCATCTTCGATTCGAAAATAGGAATCAACTGAAACTCTGGAATCAAGCTCTGTTGGATGTGCATGCTCCCGAGCCCCCGTCCATTCGAAGTCCCGACTACGACCGTGGAGAATTTTCGGATAACGAGGAAGAGGTGGAGTGGCAGAGATCGATGCCGAAAAGAGCGTCGACCACGTCCTCATGGGGCCCGAAATCAGTCACCACCGCACCTACCGAATACACAAACGTTGCTGCCAGGGCCAACCTAAACAGCTCCTTGCACGTTCCCATCGATGTGGTCGTCGTGGTCCCAATCTCTTCATCTATGCAGGGCGTCAAGATCAATCTCGTTCGCGACGCGCTGAGATTCATGGTAAACACTCTCGGAGACCGGGATCGTATGGGACTCGTCACTTTTGGGTCGGGTGGAGGCGGAGTGCCCATTGTCGGTATGACGACCAAGGCATGGCCTGGATGGGCGAACGTTTTGTCATCCATCAAACCTGTCGGCCAGAAGAGCTATCGAGCGGATGTTGTCGAGGGCGCAAACGTTGCCATGGACTTGCTCATGCAACGCAAGCACAACAACCCCATTGCTACCATTATGCTTATTAGTGATGCTTCCACTGCCGATGCCGACTCGGTGGACTTTGTTGTGTCTCGCGCCGAGGCTGCCAAGTACGTACTACGTTGACCATACATGTGGATGGAGGCTTTCTTTTCTTTGTCCCCCTACCCTCCTCCCCTCTCTTTTGAGTAGACCGCTAACGCAAATGCCGCCAGAATCACCATTCACTCCTTCGGATTGGGCATGACGCACAAGCCCGACACCATGATTGAGCTCTCAACGAAAACCAAAGCACCCTATACATACGTGAAGGATTGGATGATGCTGCGGGAATGCCTGGCCGGCTGTCTGGGCTCCATGCAATCAATATCACACCAGAATGTCAAGTTGAAGCTCAAGCTGCCAGAGGGCTCACCAGCCAAATTCCACAAAATCAGCGGCGCTCTGCAAATGACCAAACGAGCGAGCGGTCGCGATGCAGAAGCCTCCCTCGGCGATCTCCGGTTCGGTGACAAACGCGACATCTTGGTTCAACTCGTCATCGTCCCCGACAGTGCCTCGCCGGACCATCTCCCCCAAGATCCTTGGGACAACATCGTATCCGGCTTGGAGGCTCTGGGCGGCTCCATGGACAACGAAGGAGAGAGAACTCAGTCTGTCGAAGAGGTCCCCTTGGTCCAGGCCGACCTAAGCTGGCGAGATGTCCTCCGCGACGGTACCGCCCAGCAAATGTCCCGACCATCACTGTTGGCAATTACGATGCTACCCCCCAGCGCCAACCAGAAAAAGTCATGGCAAAACTCACCGCCGATCCCCCCCCATCCCAGCGTTGTCCAGCGCCGCATGGAGCTGCTAACTTCGGATATGCTGACTCGGGCACTGACTCTCGTGAGTCGTGGCCAGCACGACCGCGCCCACACCTTGTTGAGCGAGACGAGATCTATCCTCAAGGGCCTCGGAAAGGGTGGCCTGCCCCCCGTGCCGACCCCCGGAAACAAGTCCACCGCTCCCTCGACACCCCGCCCAGGCAACGAATCGCCACCGAATTTTGCGGGCACACCCGAACGAAAACGCAGCCCATCACCACCTGCATCCTCGTCAAGCGGAAACGGAAACGGACACGGACACGGACACGGACACGGACACGGGTACAACGCCGCTGCTGCTGCTGCTGCTACTTCTCAGACCCAAGGCCACACAAGCAGCACCAGCAGATCGACCGACGGTCTCGGTCTGGGCAGCGGAATAGATGCCCGGACGGTCGCCGCCCTAGACGCCGAACTCAAGAGCAGTCTGGAGTGGATTAATCACCCCGCGGTGTTTGCACGGGATAGCCGCAAGGCAGTCCTGCAGGCCATTGGGGTGATTAGTTCGCAGAGGGCGTTTACGCTGCGGACGCCGATTGAGTGTTTGTGGTCGGGGAGGGTATCTGGGATTAAGAGGCTTGCGGATCGGAGTCGGGAGTGGAGGGAGGAGGGAGGGGGGCAGGGGGGGATTGTGGAGGAGGGGTAGGGCCTTTTCCTTTCCTTTCCTTTCCTTTCCTTTCCTTTCAGTTCCTTTCCTTTCAGTTTCTTTCCTTTCAGTTCCTTTCCTTTCACTATCGCTTTCGCTTTCAGTTCCAGTCTCAGCAATAGTTTCGTGGCCGGCTTGCTTGTCTTTCTTTACCTTGTGTTGCGTGTATATACCTTGTTGACACTGCCCATTCAGTCATTTGTTTGGATGCCTACCCTTTTTTTTTTCCGGGGCTCGCCTGCTTCGCTAATCCCTCGCCTTGTTGTACAGTTCGGTTTTTTCTTTTTTTGCTTCTTTCGGAGTCTGTTCAGCCTTTGGCCTGTTTGGTTGGCGCTCTCTTGTCGATTGGGCGAGCAAGGAGTCAGTATTGATGCTTTTTCTTTTTTTTGTTATCGCTTTTCTTGCGTCATCTACGGGAATCCTGGTTTCGTTTTCTTTGTTTGTTTCTTTTGATATCTGGGGCCTTCTTTACTTACGCCTTGATGCTGCCGCGTTGTTATGCCGCCATCTACTACGACATGTATTATGCTTTTCATTGCAAAGTTGAGAGAAGTTTGGCAAAACGGAGTCGGACAAACTCTTCTGGCGTCGAAGAACTTTAGAAGAGGAGAAGGAGGAGGACGATCGCTTCATTTTGTATATCCTTCCTTGGGCTTTGGGCCGGCTTACGGCTTACTCGCGGCATAGTTTGTTTTTTCAACTTTTGTTATGTCCTCGCTCATTTGGCATGTCTTTATCTCTTACTCTTAGTATCCATACCCCGTATACCCCCCGCTGCTTGCGTTATCATTCTACACTGCAAGATAGTATTATACAATAATGTCAAATCTGGTCTACTTGATATATCTTACTTCAATATATTCAATATCTGAAGTTTGTGGGTCTTTGTTGCTGTCGTTGTTGTTGCTCCCACTGGATTACCGTTGGCTGAAGCCTCTTATTATTAGTAGGGTCACGGGTTATTACTCCGTAGACCGCTTCATCCCGGCCTGAAACGTGCGATCAACATGTACAGCTGGCACGCGGTCCGGTCTGACCTATCAGAGCGACCGGCCGGCCATACGGTCAAAATCAGTATCTAGAGACTCGCAGTCTTTTCCATCTCTTGTCTCTTTTCCTAGCGTGCAGTCCTCGTTCAAAGCGATCGATAGAGCGCCCATTTGCTCGTTCAGGATCGATTTTCGCTCCGCTGCTGGTAATCCTCCTCCTTGCTCGGGTCGTACATCAGTCCCAAGAGCGCCTTGCGAGCGCGAGAGGCCTGGTTGTCGTCTTGGTAGACGCCAGCGAGCGTAGTGATCACCTCGGCAGCTGACTGGAACGGGTTCTCAAGGGATATGTACCGCGAGTCGATCAGATTGGCGGGCTCCTTGTCCAAATAGCTAACGATCATCACGATGCGATGTCGCTCAATCTTGAACGTCTCATCGTCGCGGCGGCACTTATCCGTGATTTGGGTGACCCATCCATTTGTCGAAGTGGTCGTCACGGACTCACGGTCGCCGGTGAATACGCTCGAATTGTATTGCGACTCCTTCGCCTGAACGTCGTACGCAGCGTTCTTGGGAGTCGTGATTGGAGCCGTACGGTCTAAATCCCAGTCGGCTTGAAGCTCTTGCCGCTCTTGCCGCCAAAAGATACTCTCGGCGGCGGTATTGGGTGTCGTACTCCGGACTCTAAGTGCGCTCATCTTGCTCGGGATTCGCGGCTCGCGGACGAGGACTCTGATAGGCTTCGTACTGAGAGCGGCCTCGTCGACTTCTTCGTGTTTACCGCGCGAGATGTGTTTTGGTGGCAACAGCTTCAAGCCAACCGGCTAGGTACGCCGCCCGACCCGACCGGAGTATAAACCGTACGGCTCTGATCAAGACACCAAAAATACCGCATACGATGACCGCGCGAAGGAGTCCCAGACTCCCAATACAAGCCCAGTATATTCACCGGCGGCGAGTGCGACCGCATCGACAAATGGGTCACCCAAATCGCGGACTAGTGCCGCCGCGACGACGAGACATTCAAGATCGAGCGAGACCGCATCATGATGATCGTTAGCTATTTGAACGAGAAGCCTGCCAACCTGGTCGACTCGCAATACATCTCCCTCGACAGCCCGTTCCACTCGGTCGCCGAAAGGAAGTGATCGCTACGCTCGCTGGCGTCTATCAGTATCAGGACAACAACCAGGCCTCTCGCGACCGTAAGGCGCTCTCGGGACTGACGTACGACCCGAGCAAGGAGGAGGATATCCAGCAGTTAATCAGCCTCGTCAACGGCCTTTGCTAACAAAGCGCGGATCCTCCAATCGGAGCGGAAATCGATCCTGACCGAGAGAGTGCCTGCCTCTATGGGCTCGAGTCTCCTAGGTCGCTGACGCTGCCTACACGCAACAACGCGTCTACCACGACGAGACTCGAGAAGAAGGCCGACCATCGCAGGTCACCCAGCCGCCCGACCCGTATCGAGACCGACTCCTCGCGCAACGAGACCGGTGGTACGATCGTGCAACGACAACCGGATGGGGGCCTGGAAACTGTGGGAGTTATTATTAGTCGCGGATGTTGGCTGCCTACAGGATAACGAGTCGTCTCTCTTGGACCAGAAGTTCGTGGCGTTCAGTGTTCACAGGCCAAAAGCCCCCCCCTCAGCTACTGGTAAACGCCACGGCAAGGACAGGGGTCGTTGCTGACACTCTCCCGTGACTCGTCTACGGTAAAGGCTTGCGCGAGCTCGGAGATCTTGGTCCTCCATCTTCTTCTAGAAGAGCAAGATGAGATGAAGTCATGTATATGTATCCCAACGAGTCAAACAAAAGAGTCTTTCTTCTGCCAAGTGGCTGGGCCCAGCCGATCGCGTCGAGTTTCACAACTCTGTGACACCTCCGTGATCCTCCGTGAGTTGTGACTCGTGACTCGTGACTCGTGGCACCTCCCTCCGTTGACCCTCTGTGTAACCCTCCGTGATACTATCCAAAACGGTCGCGACTATCGGTGATGCAGCGGTTTCCAACATGTTCTTTCTTGTGCAATTTGGCAGCGAATACAGCGTATACACGCATTGGCTCTCTGACAAAGGATCGACTTCCTTCATCTCGAAACCTCCGTCTGGTTCCCATGCAGCACTTGCCCCAAGACGCACATTCATTCTCTGAGATCTGTGCCGGGTAATCCAATCATCTTGTTTGTTATATAGTCTATAGAGCCTGCAGTCGCCGGTTTCCTGAGTGAGGTACATAGGTATGTACATGGTGCACACCGGGCAGGGGCATATTACCCGTTATTCTGTTCTCTTCATGTACCTGGCATAAGGAATATGTAGAGAGTATCAGCCCAGATAGGGGCATGACGGTCAGTAAGCATAAGCAGAAGAAAACAGCAGCAGGAACGATTTCTTTACTGTAGAAATGACTGCTCTCTCCCCCCCCCTCCCCAATGTTTGGCAACGACGCTATCTCAAGAATAACACAATCACGTCTTCTTTACAATATCTTCGGCCTTTGAAAGGAGGATAGGAAGCAAGGCAGTGAGGCCCCCTTAGATACAATGATTTCTATGCGCCCCGCGATGAATAGAGGGTATCGTATCTACGTGCGTGGACAGTGCAATGTAAAGCAAGCACGTTCTACCTTTCTATAGAACCGTTCATGATTTTAGATACTTGAAATGAGACACCTCGTCTCCATTTTCATCCCCCACTCTTGTCCTGTCCTGTCCTGTCATGTCATGTCCGTTCATCGTTCTCCCTTCTTCCTCTCTTTTTTTGTTATTTCTTCCTTTTGTTTTTTGTTCTTTCAATTCACAACCACGCGGACCCTTCATTTAGTCCTCGTCCCAGTTCTAAAAGGATACGTTTGATCAGCGTTGAAGCGGGAAATGGAAGACATCTCAGTCGTGTGCTACACTTACCGGGTTGGGACCAGGAGGCTTAGGCCCACCGGCTTGTCTAGCCACAATGATTTGATCAACGGACAAGACTGTGCGTGCTGCTTCGGTGGCGAGCTTGATGGCCCAGGCTTTGGAGGCTAGGAGATCGAGGATGCCTTCTTCTTTAGCGTCGAGGGTGCCGGTGTTGTTGTTGTTCTAAGTGGACAAAATGTGAGTACAGTATACATTTTTCGGTGGAAGAACCTACGGCTGAAAGAGGACTTAGCTGGAAAGCGAACATACCTCAACGTCAACACCAGTGTTGCCATCCTCGTTCTTGTGATGTGTGGCGTATAATCTGCTCAGAGTCTCGGTGGCGTCGAGGCCACAACTCTCGGCCAAAGTTCGGGGAATCACCTCAAACGCCTCTCCGTACTTCTTGATGGCGTACTGGCTAAGGCCAGACGTCTTCTCGCCGTGGGCTTGTATCCGGGTACTGAGCTGAATCTCCGTGGCACCAGCGCCGGGAACAAGACGAGCATCACGAGTGATGGCCTTGACAACATTGACGCCGTCATCTACAGCGCGCTCGACATCGTCTAGGTGGTTCTGGGTGGCTCCGCGAAGGACCAGGGTGGCAGTTCTGGTGATCTCGTCTTCTTGTCTGAAAACGGTGACTCGGTCACCTCCAATCTCCAGCGTCTCGACGACATCGATGTTGCCCATTTCATCGGGCATCGGGGCCCCGAGTCTGGCGAGAGGGGTGGCACCGACGACGCGGCACACTCGGCGCAGTTCGAACTTGCTGAGGATTCGGATACACAGAATACCGTATCGGTTTAGATAGTGCATCGCCAGATCGCCAACCTTGTCACCGCAGACGACGACTCGCAGGCCAGAGTCATGCAGCTCCTTGATAGCGGTCTCGAGCTGAGCTTCTTCACCCTTGCTGAAATCCATCATCTCCTTCGCATTGTGTAGCAGCACAGTGCCCTTTGTTTCCGTCTGACTGTTGTCGATGGGACAGGTGAAAACAGCCACTTTGGCTCGGTGGGCCTTCTTGACAGAACCTTCAGGCTCCTTGGGGAAGACCATGCCCTTGACGACCTTGCTCTGCTCCAGACTGCCGCCCATGATCTTGACGACGCGAATGTTGTCAACGTTGAAGTTGGCGGGGGTCTTGGGAAGTACAGCCAGAACAGCCTCTGCGACGAGATCGGCAAGCAGATCCTCGTTACCGTTCTGCTTGCTTGCAATCACAGTTCGAATGGCTTTGCTCAACTCAGCCTGGTTGCGGATGTCTTCCACTTTGTCGACAGCAAGCGTGTCCAGTGTCTCGAGGGCAAAGCTTTGTGCCTTTTCGTATCCGATGACGATATCTGAGGCCTTCAAGCCCATTCGCAACAAATCCTCGGCCTTTCGAAGGAGCTCACCGGCCAGAACAATCACCAAGTTAGTCGCATCGCCCATCTCTGCTTCCTGCTGTTGGCTGGCCATGACGAGCAGCTTGGCGGCAGGGTGAACGACGTCGAGCTCGCGAAGAATCGTGGCAGCGTCCGACGTCAAAATCATCTTTTGCAGGTGGTTGATGACGATCTTGTTTCGGCCATAGGGGCCAAGAGAGGTTTGGACAGTGGACGCAATCGCCCGGCAGGCATCGATGTTGCGCAAGACGGCGCCATCCTCGGAATCGTAGCTGCGGAGATGGACAACAGAAGAGGCCAGACATTAGCAACGGCCGAGCAGCATTTTCGCGAACAAGCTCAGTAGAATACTCGTGACAGCACTATCCCGTTGCCTTGATTTCACCAACCGGCGGGGTGAAGGCTCAAGGAGGAGGGGCACGAGACTAGGAAAACTTACTTGTTGTAGCCCCCCTTGAACAGGCCCGCGTTCGGGGCATTGGGGATAGTGAGAGACATGAGAGCGGCGAGATGGCGGGAAAAACCAAGCCTGCAGAATCTCACACTCGGATGCGCAGCAGGTTGGATATGGTGATGGAGTCGGGAGGGGAGGGTTGAGACTTGAGAGGCGGCAGCTTGGTCAGTCTATCGCGATTCGCAGCCAAACAAGCTGCCTGGACGGGGCTGCCGCCAGAAAATCTGTATGTATGATACGGAGTACGTACCTTACTACCTATGGGAGGCTGTGGCGGTGCTTGCGTTGTGCCTGTGGGGCTGTGGCTATGTACCTATGTAGATATACATACCTAGGTAGGGTAGCCTGTAGGTATGTACATAATCGGAGAGGTAGGTACATAGGTACCCATGTACCGTTCGGGAATGTACCGCCAGCCATTTCGACTCCACTCGCAGGTCTCACCCAGTTCTGGTGACTGGTGCTGCAGCCGCACCACCAAAAGGTCAGTCAATGGGCCAGTCGGGCCATCAAATCGCAGCCTCGTTGCATCGCCTCGTCGCAGCGGCACCCTTTGTCTTCTCTTGGAACTTCAATCCTCTCCACTGCGCCCTCATCGGGTTTATGGGCTTCGTGTCCTCCGCTCGTTCCGCGGCGTCATCTCCCCGCGACATCGTCCCCAGGACTTCCAGGACTTCCAGGACTTCCAGGACTTCCAGGACTTCCAGGACTTCGCCCGTCACCGACTCGCCGTCTCCTACGGCCTCACGTCCTACGTCCTTCCTCCCTGCTCTCAATGCTCAATGCTCATGGGCTACATGATACATGATACATCAGTGTCCGCGCTATTTTGTCGCTATTTTGTCGCTATCTTGTCGCACCTTTTCTGATTGACAATCGATTGCTTCCTGCCAAGTGCCAACAAACCTAACCTCCTCCCGAGTCCCATCTCACCACGGCCCCACCCCATTGGCTTTGGTGATTTCAGAATCGCAGCAAATGCATCAGTCTGCTTTCTTGTTCAAACCATCATACGCGTATCTAGTGCTCTGACTTCGACTGAGTCGCCATGGCGCCACCATCATGTAAGTCGACAGCCCTTTTCATCTCCCTCCCCTGCCTGCGCAAGCCTGCTTTCGTCATTCTGTCTATCCCGGCGCCGCTTCTGCCACAGCCCGCATACCTCCTCGCGAGTCGCCATCCTTCTTTCGCGCACGATTCATCTCTCACAACACAACTCCACCGTCCCTTTTATCCAACCCGCACCGAGAAGCTGTTGTTCTTGTGAATCCCCTCAAGTCGAGCTCTCGAATTTCCAGGCGCGCATCCGCGCAACCACATCCTAGACTGGACGCGGGTTCTACGTGCCCGCCATGCCTCAGAAGCGAAATGCTCTTCTAACTCTTGACGCGGATCCTCCTCCAGCTGTCCCTCCATCGCTTCCTCCCTCCGTCGAAGAAGCCTACCGCCGCAAATGCGTCAAATTGAAGAACCGGACAAACGAGGTCGAAGATGCGAATGATGCCGCGCGGTTACGCCTCGCTAGGATCAAGCGACAGGTCGAGAAGCTGCGAATGGAGAGAGCCTTCTTGCTAGAACAACTCTCAAAACGCACGAGCGCCAATGTCGAAGATTCAGACGGCAGCCCAAGCCCGCCACCAACGGTAAGAACCCGAGACTTTCAACAACAAAACATACAAGACCAGAGCCCTTCGCCAGTTGAATAAACGATCTCATCGATGACTAAACTAACGCGCGGGGAATCCTTCTTTACTTTTTTTTTCGTTTTGTCCTCCCTCTCGCCCCCCCTTTTTTTAGCCCAAGGACAAACCGTTGCGTATCAAACGAGGGCATAGAAAGTCGACGTTACTGGACGGGGATGCCAAGGCCACATCAAACAACTCCTTCAAAGAGCCCGCCTCGCCATCAGACTCTCAAGCTAAAGGCGACGCTGCTGACGATGGCGCGACTCTGAATGGTGTCAGAAAGACGTCCAAGACACCCAAGACTGCTTTTGAGTTGTACTGTCTCGAAGCACGGCCCGGTCTTGAAGAGAAGCTCAAGGATGATGATGGGGAGGGCAGAGATGTAGAGATCGATGAGGAGTTGACACATGCGTGGGATCATCTTCCTGCGCCGGAAAGGGAGGACTATCAGATGAAGGCGGATAAACTCTCGGAACGAGCCCAAAAGGCCAAGAAGGCTGCCAAAGAGGCCAAAGAGACCAAAGAGGCCAAAGAGGCCAAAGAGGATGCGGAGGAAGAAGGGTATGAAAAGGAGGGCCGATCGCGCCATAAACGAGAGGCGCAGGATGAAGATGTTGAAATGACAAATTACGATACCGAGGATCAGGACCAGGACCAGGACCAGGATCAGGATCAGGATCAGGATCAGGATCAGGAGGGTGAGGGAGACGGAGATGGAGATACGCAAATGGATAAGAATGGGAATGACTAGAAGTATTTGGTGTAAAGGGGGCTTGGCTTTTTCTGCTAATTTATTTTTTAAAATGTTTTCTACATGGGGCAATGTGTATCAAGACACGAGGATGTTGGGAACCTAGCAAAATACGCTCCCAGATGTAAAGGCAAGGCGTTATGTCAAAAAAAGGTTTTTTCTCCCTCCATTCTTCTCCTGTTTCGGGGTGTCGCGTGTGGTCTACCACTGTCACCGTATATGTGCAAATTACACATACAGTGCAATGTCCTTGTCAAGCCCATGAGATCAAAAACGATAGTCAAGAAATTGATACTTCGTTGCGGATGTAGCCAAAACATGAACATCCCTCTACGGAGGCAGTCTGACAGTCTGACTTCCGTACCTGCAGGCTGCAGCACGCAAAGCAGTATATAATGCGGAAATGACTCTCATCGAGAATTGATTTTTTTGATTTTTTTGGCCAACTCACCTCCCCTCGCCATGGTCGTACATTATGAGAACTCAAGTAGGTAGATAGACAGGTAGGTAGGTATTCCTGTATTCCTAGAAAGCAAAGACAGTCTGCGCCCATGGTCAGAAAACAGACGCCTTTCCAAATCCCGATATGCTAGAAGCGATGAGTGACTGGTGTACAAAGAAGAAAGGAAACAAGTGGATATGACCTAGCTAGATCGGTTGTCGTTGTTATTTGAAAAGAGAACGGAAGGATAATTGATGGAAAGAAAAAGAAGAAATTCAAAAGAACGCTTGCCTGTCCGCCCTGTACTTCCAAAGCAATGTATCCTCCTACCTAAATCATTATTACCCCCTAGCCCCCTTCCCCCCCTCATAGGATCACTCCTTGGAGGCTCTCTTCTCTACACTTCTCGTTCTAACTTCCTATATCTCACCGGCCCATAAATCCACGGCAATGTTGATGCATGCCACGAAGATTTCCATGGCGATAAGTACAATCACTGCGGTGGGATCCTGTTAGCTACATCGTTCTTTCACAAGCAAACAAGGTATCCGAGAGTCAAAAGCACGCACGGAAAAGCATCAAGACGAAAATTTGGAAGAAAAAAAAAGGGGGGGGGGGAAGGGAAAAAAATGAGCGCAGCAAGAGCAGATCTTTCAGGGAAACATACCAATCCATTCCAGCTTCTCGCCATGCCCATGACTCAACTGGTCTTTCAGAACAGCCAACAAATCCGCAATGACATCCAGGCGCTCATTGAGCAGCCCCACGCGCTGATCCATCTCAAGATAGCTCCGTACGGCTTGATACACGGGCTCGAGTTGCGGCTCAACCCAGAATAGCTCTGGCGTGTCGAGGACAGACCCGTTGAGATGGATGGCAATGCGCAAGATGAAGAGGTCCCCGATTTGCATGTTGATTTGCTTGCGCGAGAGGTTGATCTTGCCAGTCAGGGCAATGTGCGCGGGTATGTCTTTGCAGGTCTCGACGGTCGTGGAGATGAGTTCTTCGTAGAGAGACGTCTGCGTGGCGGAGGAGGCAAATGTCAGTAGTATTCTTGGCTTGGGTTGAGATCGTCGTGACAAAACTGATGCTGGCGCAATGAAGAAAATTATACTTCTTTACTTCTCTAAACACTGAAGACAGAATAGGGGGGGGGGGGCTGTTGGTTACCTTGACGCTTTGAGCGAGGGCGTGCGATATAGACAGTTTAATCATGTAGTTATTCTTGTCCCGCAGCGTGATAAAATCATTGTATATCCGCGCCTGATACTCGCGCGTGTAGTAAAAGTTGAACAGCTCAGTCTCTATATCGTCTGGCGCCAGCTTCTCCAACTCAAATTTGGCAATCTCCTTGAGAAACTTGGCCTCTTGTGCTTCCGTCATGCCCCATATCACCACGACGCCGTAGTCGAAAAGAAACACTTCCGGGGTGTGGACTTGTATATCAAAGTCTAGTGTATTCTCCGCTGCGGGCGCCTCCTCCGTAACACTGGGCCCTAACAAGGCTTCAGGATTTCCCATGTGTGGCACTGGTGCAGCATCGGTATCATGATGGTCAGGGTCTGTAGAAGTGAACCCTTCTTCTTGGAATGCAGAATCCTGTCTTGCACTTTCCAGGCTAACGGTGCGTTGGCGACGGGCCTCTTCTTGCATGGTCTCGCCACCTGTTGAGTGGCGACGCTCGTAAGATATGACGGGGTCGTGCCGTATTCTGCTCGGTTTCTCGTATGAATAGGGGGTATAGATGCACTCGTCGATCAATTTGGGATTGGCGCCGCGTGTTTTGCCTCGTCCTTTGAGGAAGCGCATCAACGAGTCCATTTGGTACTTGTCGGCGGTACAGTAGGCAGTGACGCGGGGAAGACGGTCGCGATCCCCCTTGCCGAGACGAGCAGCGTCTCTTCTCGCCGTCGGGTCCTTAATCCTGGTATACTGGGAGTAGACATCCCGTCCGCTTTCTTCATCCTGGCCTTCGATGTCCGGGTTGGGTAAGAGCTTGAGCTTCTCTGTCTTCTTCGTACTTCGCTGAGGTCCTATCTTAGGTCCGAGATGGGGCTGGACGATGGGTGGCATGCTGCCGTGGCTATTGCGTCTCGTCAATTTGTTGTTCAAGGCTGTCAGCGCGGGAGGGTGAGGTCCCGTGCGGGAGGTCCCGGCAGGTAAGCTGCCAGACAAAGCTGGGCTGCCTTGCGGTGAGTAAGGTTCCGGCTCGAACGTCCTCGTGACGGGGTCGGGACTGAATGTCACCGTTCTCATCGATCGCTGTCGAGGCTGCGCGGCATCGTGAGGGTTCGGAATTAAAGGCGTATTCTCGCTGATGACTCGAGGCTCCATGATGTAGGCTCGGGCAAGGTTGAGGAGACGATAGATGATCGAAATGGAAGAACAAAGGGAAAATAGCACAGCAAGTACAGGAGTAACGGCGGTACTGCGACTCAAGTGTCTGTCGTGATGGGCTGTCCGCAGTCGGAGCTGGTCTCAGCTTGTAGGTAGTCGCGCGGCCGGATCGATGGGACTTGATGGTGTTTTAGTTAGTCGACACGAGGAATGATAGGTGAATCTGTGCAGATCGAGCTGATATCGAGAAATTCGCTGATCATTGGTCGATGTCTTCTGTTTTTTCTTTTTTCCTCCTCACCTATTCTTTCACTTTGTCGCCATCGAAGCCAAGCAAAAGGCTAGACAAGGCGATGAGGTCAAGCAAGCAGGCAAAGCAATCATGAAAAGGTGCAAGTGGATGCACAGTCCAGCGGGGCGGCTCCATCACATCGTGCAGCCGCCAGCGCGGCCCCATTTTTCCCTGGCCATCTCCGGAATCATTTGCATCTCCCTCGAAAGGGGTCAGTGACTCAGTGACCTTCATCTGACGCGACAAACAGCCTCTGGGCTACCCTAATGCCAGGAATTGGAGACCTTTCAAAACAAGTATTGGCTGGGCATAATGACTTCTCGAGCACGCTCAATGGAGTACGATCCCGTTCGCCGCCGCTCAGCAAAAGAATGGTCAGAAATACACAGCCAATTATCTCTAAACCAGGACTTCGTACTATACGGTGGCCGGACCGATACTATACGACCAAATAAAAGGCCTATCCTGTATTTACACCGTTGAAGACACGCAAATTACCACTTGCAGCGTCCCTCAGCCCTCAATCGTCTTAACATGGATCTTGAAACCGGCATTATTCAGACGATCAATGTAGCCTTGGCCCAAGCATGCTGGCGTATACAAACCACCATCCAATTCGAGATCGTCTTCTAGAATGGTCAAAGCACCGTGTGCGAGGAAAACGCCCGTAACTAGATAGCGAGGTAGTTAACATTAGCGTTGTCCTCTGATGGTAGTGGCACAGGGCCATATTTCTTTCAGCTGAGCTTCATTTTCAATACTCACGAGTATACAGGCCTCCGCGATACCAAGCGCGACAGAAGGCCTGCTTCTTCGTTGGATTGCTGGCAAGGTCCGGCGACGCAGTTCCGCGATACTCCAACTCTTCCCGGGCCATGTCCTCTCTGCTAACACCCTCTCCGGGCTGATAGACAAACTTCTTGACAAGGATCCTGAATGGTGCGACGAATATCAGGAGCAGGCCTCCAATCGTGAGAGCAAGATGGACGGCAATGCCATGAAGCCAGTTTCGTGCTTTGAAGTACTCTGCCCACGTAAACTTGGGCCCATAGAATTCACCCTTGCGGCTAGGGATCTCGTGCAAAAGTCCCCATGTCCTTGTGACAACAGCTTGGTCTGTCTTTTCTGCGAGAGAGGTGGTCACGATTCCCAAATTGGGCAGAGAAATCACGCCCAAAATGCCTTGTAAAAGGGACCTCTGTGGCCTGGACCCTGACGTGTGGGGGATGGGGGACATGGCATATGGCTTGGCTGCTTCTACCACCTCCTTCAATGAGAAGTGCTCAAAGTGAACCAGGACAGTAGCCAAAGTCCCCCCCGAAGGCTTGCCGCTGTTCTGAGTTTTAGAAAAATGGGAGGCCAGTCTACTGCTAGGGCTTTCTAGTTGCAAACGTACTCGAGCTTGTGGATTGTGACCACGGCATCCTTGGTCGCGGCGTCAAGGTCTTTGCGTAAGTGTTGCGCCATGGACCACGTCACCAAATCAGCAGGCGCAGACTCGATACCACTCTGCGGGAGCATGATGGCTCCCGTCTTCTTTGCGGTGCCTTCATATTTCTTGATCATCTGGGCAACCCAAGGTGCCTCGCCGGTGCAATCAATATAGTGTGTACCTGCTTCGGCGCAGAGTCTGAAGGTGAGCTCGCCATACAGACAGTATGGCCCAACAGTAGTGATGACGACGCATGCTTGCTCAATAAGAGACTTCAGCTGAGCCTTGTCGTTGATGTTGACGAGCTCGATACCTGCGGCAACCATCGACAGTTCATTATCAGAATCTCGGCGTCTACTCAATTGGCACTGCCGGCTTACTGGGTGCGAGTCTGTCAGGGTTCAGCTTTTGGCATTCTCCAACAAGGATCTGGAGCTTCGGCTCTGAGCGCCCAGCGACAGCCCATCTCAGATCAGTGGGCAGGTGTGTGGCGATGTGCTCCGACGTCAATTGGCCAGTGTAACCTGAAGAACGTTACAAAGTACGAGCTGTCAGTATGACGGGCGTCTCAAAGAGTCAAAATTGATATCGAGGGGTCAAGGTAGGACAGCATGGTACCTGTGGCTCCCAAGACAATCAAATCATACTGTCGACCATGCTTTCTTCTGGCCATGATGTGTGGCTGCCTATAAATAGCTTGCAGGCCTAGCGAGGTGTGTACAGTGTGACTGCGAATTGCGCTGAAGAACGAGGCAGAGTGCGGAAACTGCGTCGTTGGAAAGGTTGCTCCTGAGGCAATCACGTCACAGGAATTCCGAGACACAGGGAGATCGCGATGGATGAGTAAGGCAAGGAGTCCAGTGAACGGAATGCAGAAAGCACAGGTTACGTCCCACCCTAACTTCCAAGCCCAACTCATGAACAGTTACTTCACCGAGCCAAAGCGATACGGATTACGGACTACCTAGGTATGGAATCATAGATGGGTCACTAGGGAACAAGCACCAAGCAAAAAAAAAGAAGCATCAACTGAATTTCATGGTCTTCTCTTTCATGCCTGTATGTCCTGCACCGAAAATATTCTTCTCCGTAGTTATTTGCCACAGTATCGATTTCAACATTTGATGCACATACATACATACCTGGTACATGTCATGATGTCCCTACTGTACGTCAACTTTCATCAAGGGCTCTCATCCAAATTGAGTTGCAATCGGCTGGCGGGACCAGGTTTATTTGGCGGTCCGGTCCAGCCCCGGCCCCCACCCAATATCAGGCGAGACTTGGGTGACTCGTGTCGGAGTCGTGAGTCGTGAGGCGTGCCATGAGAATCTAGATGATGAAATAATACCTACCTAGAGTAAACAGGATGCATTCTCTGTAACGCTTTATAGCCCTTCGCGTTGTGACTTTACGGTCTCTCAGATTTGACTTATAGCCGACTCATCGGCGGAAGCCACTGGAAACTACCGCCAAAGCCCGCGAAGAGTTGGGGAGAACGAGTCGGACGACGCGACGTATGTAGCTGTTTGTCGACGCATTGCTGGTATATACTTCTAAGTACCATAAAAGGGCGAACTGTGCAGTAAATTTTAAGTACTTGTCGTCAAACTGCGACACGACACGATTCGACACGACTGGCTGTGTGACTCCAGACTCTAGAATCGATTTATTTATATGAGCCTCCGGAGTCCGGACCGTTGAAGAGGCAAGACAAGTGTACGTACGTCATGTGATGTAGCACGTGATCTATACGACCGGCATTTATGGGGCCGCCCACACATCCAGATTCGCTTGCTCCAGTGCACTCACGTGCTTGCCCTAAGCAAAACACAACTCTAGCATTTCGGTGGACACGGCCGCAAGCGAAGTCGAATTTCAACATCTCCGCCCCGTCACTTGTCGTCTTCCAGTCCAACGACAACCTCACAAATCATTCAAGATGACCAAGCGAACCAAGAAGGTCGGCGTGACGTATGTTTTGGCAACGTTACAATTTGCAAATTTTATAATGTACACATGCTAACATTATCTGCAGCGGTAAATACGGTACCCGGTAAGTTTGTCGCGACGCTCATTGCCATCCGATGCCGACCAACACGAAATCCCCGACCACCGACGACGCACTCGAACTTGACGACGCAGCAAACTCCTGGTGGCTTTGGCTGGTGGGTATAAGGACGACGTGAGAGTTTGAGGTCGAGGCACCCGATATCGAAGCCTATCTAGATTTTTTTTTTCGCCAGCAAGATAATGTGTGCGCTACCGAGCCAGAGCCAGCGGAAGAAGGAGATGTTCGCTCACTCATGGACGAATCCGCGCCGTCGATTACCGGGATAATACTACCTCAACCCGGGGGACAATTGAAACTAATCGTCATTTTCCGAACAGTTATGGTGCTTCCCTGCGAAAGCAGGTGAAGAAGATGGAAATCACACAGCACGCCAAGTACACCTGTACCTTCTGCGGAAAGGTTACCGTCCGCCGCCACTCTACCGGTATCTGGAACTGCAAGTCCTGCAAGCGCACCATTGCCGGTGGTGCCTACGTTGTTGCGTACGTACCGTCATGGATCTCGAAAGAAAAGGAGACGATGAGAACGGCTGGGTTTTTAGAGGATGGGACGAATGCTTGGCAACGACGTTTTGTCCGATCCGATGGAATTCTCTGCTCAGACACGTCTCCTCACCTCACCTTCGAACAACACACTAACTTTATGTCATAGCACTCCTGCCGCTGCAGCCATGCGATCAACGTTGCGACGACTGAGAGAGATTGCCGAGGTATAGAGGAGGGTTGTTTCGTACGGGGGCGGGGTTGTGAAGGGCCGTTTATGAACACATCTACCATTGAAGCCCTACTCTAGCTCAATGAAAAAGTCGGAATTGGGTTTGAGACGATGCAGCCTTGACCTTGTGACTGTGTTCACTTGCTCGCTTATCTACATTTGAGAATCGGCTTCTGTGATCAAAGCCGTCTATGATACAGTACGTGAAACGGTCGGTTTATGATGCAGACGACCTATTTACTGTACATGACACAATGTAAGTGGAGGTTGGCCGCCTCACAAGAGCATGAATTAACTACACTGGAAATCCCTGCCCATTCCATAATGCGATGAGCATGCGAGACAAAACAACATCAGCTAGCACCTTGAATGTAGCGTCAATGGGTCATGGACTCATGGATGGTTGAAGCGAACGCTTTCTGTCCTAGAGAGAGCCGCTAACTACGGCGACTTTGCGATCAAAGCCGCTTGGTGTTTCATGCCTCATGCCTTATTGCATTAATAGCCCGCCGAACGCAGTTCCAAGTCTTCCGCAGCCACCGAACATGCGGCACTTGCAGCCCATTCACAAGACCCCAGCCACACTGCAAATTTCCTTTCTCGACACAACGCGGACCCGTACACTAGGTATCACAGGGTCGTCTTCTTAACGGAAATGTATGCATATGTGGCGTGTCCATACGACGGATCGCTTTGTCGATTTGGGTATCGTAACTTGTGTCGCGCAGAATCACGGGACGACCAGGAGAAAGTTTGAAGGTACACATGAAGGCGGGACAAGCCACATGGAAACAGCGCGTACGAAGGCACGGAGGCGAGCAAGATATGGCTTAAACCCACCAAGACGAAATCGAATCGTCGGCCTGAAAAAAAAACCCCCCTCCCAACTCTCTTTAAAGCATACAAGGCATCGATTCATATAGTGCCCTGGAACGACCATCCGGAGTACGAATCGTGTAACCTGATGCAGGTCGGGACCCTTGAAGGGCTCTCGATGACCTTGAGCCGTTGATCACAGTGTATTTGATGATACCAACAAAACACTCGCACCAGAAACAAAGGCGCAATGCGGCGTTTCCGGAAGCCACACCCAGCTTTGTTGCCAAACATGTAATCCCAAGGTTTTGTCGTTCAGGGCCTAATAATGCGTACCTAGTTGCCTCGCATCGCACAATCCACGTAATGGGCCCTTCTGAGGACGTCACACAGAGAGGGATGCACATCGTACGTACAGCGTACCACTTCTTCACGTAACTTGTCCTCCCAACCTCTTTTCCCCTTCCATCGGATAGAGGCTCCGGACGCCTCCTGCAGTGGCTCCAACCTTTGAATGGGGACGTTTTCGTACGTGTGAAGAATGGGAGGCACGCCCGCAGCCCGGGTGAGGTAACAGAGGTTGTAAATACTAAAATCACTGATCAAAAGCTTGCTGGACAGTGAAGCCCTTTCCTTTCATTGTTCAATGGCAAATCCATAGTGCCCCAGGGCAGTGGAAGGGGAGGCGAAGCATTGTGGACACTTTGCGCCAAGGTGGAAGTATGTATGCTGCACTGCTCGTTCGTGAACACTGAAGTGAACACTGAAGCAGTGAAGAGATATACCTTAGTGCCGACCCGGTGATGCAGGACAATCAGGCCTTTCAAGGATGCGCGCGGCGAAACATGGTGCCAATACAAAATCCAGTCACCGTAGTCTTGGTTCAACATTTTGAGCACATATTTGGCATCGGAAAACAACGAAGATAGACGTGGCTTACTCCGTGTGTGTTATTGCCCGCCAGCCAAGCCGTACCGGGTACGCCGTACAGTCTCTGGTGTATATACATATATATGTACCTACGGGACGGCACCGAGTAAAGTTTATGTAGAGCGTCGATGCTGATGACAAGGCACTGTAGAATGTGATATACTCACTCGATAACCTGGCAAGATTGCCAGTGCGCTGGTAGGTACAGAGCACAAATTATGAAAAGCCAAAGACGATGTACATAGCAAGAAAGGCCAGGTTTTTTTCTCTGCCCTGTTTCTTTATTCTTCCTTACTTTTATATTCACTTCGTATGTTTCAAACAGGTGATTAGGTAGTTACCAACATGACATCATTATTCCCCCATTCATGATTCTTCCTCACCAAGGTGGCGCTCCGGCTTGCAGGCCGCAGAAGTCACGGGATGGTGGTGATCCGGCTAGACCAGACATGAGACCAGATGGTGGCACCACAGAGTCCAGACCCCCACACAATCCAGAATAAGAATTGGTGTTCTTGTTCTTGTTTGAGCTTGTCCAAGTTGCTCAAAGCAGAAGGGCAAAGAGAGAAGGGGCGTCATGGTACCATCTGTACAATTTTGAATTGAATATGTGTCCCGGAATTGGGGAGGCATTGGCTGTTGTACAAACTACCTACAACAGGTAGGTATCCCCAGCTGGGCCTAGGTATCCGTGTTCCCCGCGCAGTTTCCCTTGTACAAGGGCCACGATGGCTTCAACGTAGCGATTAACACGCAGACGAATAACACACGTTACAAATGCTCGGAGAGGCGTAGGTAGGTACATATATGATATAGGTATGTAATAGATTATAGAAGGCATCCATAACTGGAAGGCAGACTAACAAGGTTTCCTGCCTTCCGTAATAACCCCTCTTCCATAGGTACCGTTCAGCATCGCCATGATACATAGGTAGGTAGGTAGGTACATATTAGCAGTTTAGCACCCCTGCTGGCTTGTGCTTCCTTCCCACCCCTTGCGCACGATACCTACGGAATAAGTTACATACCGAGTGTGAATGTTCACATTGCTTTGAACATGAATCCCAAACGCACATTACTCCGTAGAACGGACACGCCCTACGGAGTAGTTCCACTACCTATACTCCGTATAGCACTGAGCAGTCGTGATTCGTGAATTTCAAAAGGTTCGCTTGTGTTTTGTTGCCCAAAAGAGGAGCGGACCCTTGATGCTGATTTTGACTTGCCGTGAGCGCAGCCTGCTGATCTTCGTGTCTGCTGTCTACACACTGTACAGTGACCACTGACTACAGTCTGGTGCCAGTTCGAGACGCTGCACGATGATGGCTCTCGTCGTCAACGCCTGGTTATCGCCTGTTTGTCGTGGACTCGTGGGCGGGCACGCCCCGTGGGCCCCTGGCAGGTACCTATGTTATGTACCTATGTACTGAGGCTATGAGGTACCTATGTACCTAGGTATGTATGTACATACATAATGGATGCGGCGGCGTTGTCGTCTGCAGCTGCTGATTGGTCGAGAGTCGCGGCCATCACCACATCAACCCCCCCCCCCCCCCATAATTATTATGCCCCAGGGCCATGGGCCATTACCTTCCTCGAGTCCTGGCGGCACCCACCACCAGTGACCACCACCATCTTTGGCTTCCTGCGTGCGATGCGCTCATCATGAAGTCGGTGGTCGCCCTTGACAAAGCTCGCGGCTTTAATTGTTGTACGTACATACTTGTGTTATAACTTATGACGGGCACCAATTGTCTCGACTCTCGCCTATGGTTCGGCTCTGGAGTCTGGATTCCTGGAGTCTGGAGTCGGGACCGGGCCCCATAATAATACTAAGTGTGTTCTGAAGACTGAAAGCCTGCGCCACGTCGCTGCCGACGTTCCTAATTCAAACTTTGCTTCTTTTCCATGTCTTCCTCTATCGGCCGCCCTTCGGCACTCCCTTGGCTTGTCGGCCAACGTACGTAGACACAAAGCTGGAGACGACGTAATACCTACTCTGTACTCCGTACACTGCCATAATATGTACACTGTACATTACCTACTGTTCGGTCGTCTGTCGGGCGGTAGGTACTACATATGAGGTACTTACCTATGTAGCTGCCACTGCGCGTGCCACCAGCCACGACCGCGACTTGGCCCCGCCAATATTCACCATGACCATTGACGGTTGACCAAACAACTCTGGCTGCCCCACTGCTTGCATCACCCGCTTCAGCCGCGTGAGCACTGAGCAGTGAGCAGTGAGGACTCAGGAGTGTCCAGTGGCAGTCCACTGTAGTCTGTCAGTCTCCCGAGTCCCGGTGCAGCTGTCAATGACAACTTGCAAGTATGGACCAGCCCTGATGATACACTGATACACTCGCCCTGATCATTGATGAGTCCTGAGTCCTGACTCCTAATAATAAGTCCTGACTCCGACTGAGGCGAAACCCCGTGCCCCGTCACCCGTGCAGACCGTCCAAGTCGCCGCAAGCTGCAACCGACCAGACAAAAGTCCATTGCTCTGTTGCTCTACCGATCGCTGTTGCTCGCTGCCTGCAATCCGCCTGCAATTGCCTGCAAATCACCTGCATTTCGTTTTACATGTTTTCGTCAATCAAGCCTCTACACTATCCATCCTGGCGTCATGAACGAACCTGAACAGTGCATCATATGCTTGGAGCCTCTACCGCGTGCCTCGACCTCGACCTCGACCTCGCCTCTGCCCTCTCCCGCGTTGTCCTCGGCCGTGAACGCTGCTCACAATGAGGCCACCGCCGCCACTACCACCACCGACACCGCCGACACCACGCATCTGACAGCGTCTGCAGCGGCTCCAGACTCAACTTCGGCCGTTCCTGCTGCTGCTGCCGCCCCCGAACCAAATCATCTCGACATTGTTGCATCTCTAGATGGATGCGAACATGTCATTCATGATGCGTGCATCCGCTCATGGGCTCAAAAGACAAATACTTGCCCCATCTGCAGGACACCATTTCATTTCGTTCGTGTTTACAACGGTGTAGATGGTACGTGTAACACCACCCAACCCCTGATTCTTCATCATCTTGTTCCGTTTCGGCTCCGGCACGGCAACCTGAATGAGGTAAATCATTTCAAGAAAAGCCCTCAAAAGAGTTTACTTTGACTGACTGGTGCTTTTGTCTCGTTCCTCTAGGCACCGCAATCTCGACGTACGACGTGAAAGACCGGAAACAAGTAGCCGAATTCGATGTCCAGACCTGGTTGGGCGATAACCTCGCAGAAGAGGAAGAAGAACAAGGCAATCCCTGCCCTATATGCAATTCGGCTGAGCGAGAGGATATCTTGTTGCTGTGCGACAGCTGTGATGCTGCTTACCACACGCATTGCATAGGCTTGGATTATGTTCCCGAGGGTGACTGGTATTGCATGGAATGTGCGCACCTGTTTCATCTTACAGATGACCGTCCTGGCCATTCCGATCAAAATGATGCTGAGCCCGCCTCTCCAAGGCCTCAGGTCGCTCATCGTCCGACCCCTCGGGACGTACGGGGCTATCATGTGCGGACACGTCAGCGTCTGAGGAGAGCCCGAAGGCAAGCTCGGAATGCCGAATGGCAGGGCGCCTGGGGACAGTTTTCTGGTCGATTTTACGAGATGAGCGATCTTGATCTCGATAATCATGATGACGAAGACGATGATCTCGAGCAATTTCGTCGCTTTCAGCAGCTCGATCGCAGGGAGTTGCAGCGGTGGCAGCAGCGTATGGACATTGCCAATCGGCTCGGTGCTCGAGATACCTTTGCCAGCACCATTCCCCCACAGATCAGCGAACGCCTGCGGCCGCCACAATCACCTATCCAGGAAACTCGTGATGAACGTCGTGCGTGGGGTGCTTTTGACCGTGCGCGAGACGCAGAGTCGAGCGCCACAGCAGCTCGAAAACGCAAGAGCCGATCGACCACTGCATCACCGGCAGAGCCGCTGCAAGAGCCGGAGAGAAAATTGAAGCGTCCGCGGACCAGGAGGCTGCCTACGCAGGCTGAGGCCTCGGCATCCGCTCCAACCCCTACTTCGGGTCCGTCGGCTTTGTCGGGTCCGTCAAGTTCAAGCGTGCGTCCAACAAGTAACGCGACATCCTTGCTGAGGCATGGCGTTACTCGCTTGGAAACCAGTACTCCCTTGGTGTCGTCGCTGCTCAAAGAACTCGAGCCATTGGAGCCGAACCCCTTTTCGGAGGATGAAACGCCAGCGATGACGCCAACCTGGCGGATTCCTCCCGAAGCTTCGTCACCAGCACTTTCCCCTTCGCCTTCGTATCAGGGCACGCCCAGAGCTCTGTCTCTAACTCCGCCCCCTCTTCACAGTCTCGGTAATCGACCTACATCACCAACGTTGTCACTCAGTACTCACATTGAACCTCGATACCCCCCTGCCAACTACTCCCCCACTCGGCCGAACAGCGATCACGCCGAAGTTGAACCTCGCGTAGTTCACGTTGAGTCTCGTCCCCTTGAATTGCGTCAGCCTCGGCCTCGGTCTCGACCGTGCTCCCCTCAGTTGCCATCCGCAACAGAGACCACGACGCCAGCACGATCGACAATGACGCAGGATGACAAGAAGAGCATCAACGAGATTGTCAAAACTGCTCTGCAGCCCCATTGGCGGGCCCGGAAGCTGACCACCGACCAATATGCGACCATTAATCGAGACATTTCGCGAAAACTTTATGATGAAGTGAAGGACGCCGCTTCGCTCGACGAAGAAGCCCGGCGAACGTGGGAGGCCAGAGCCACACGAGAGGTCGCTCAGGCCCTCGCTGCGCTCCCAACATAATCACAGGACACACAGACATGCACAAGGCGAGGATTTTGCTTTGGTTCTTCGGCGTTTTCGTCTTCTTCTTCTGCTTCATAGGCCAAGCGAACAGCCGTCGCGGTGATGATATACCCAGCATCTTGTTTTGGTGTTTTCTAGGTTTGAACTTGTTCCATGGAGGAGAGAGTTTGATCATTTGTTCCGCTTTGGACACAAGGGTTTGATGGCGTAAGATTTTAAAAATCTATGCGAGAAAGTTTTGTGATGGTATCTTATCATAGTATCGGGAAAGAAGTACATGCTTGTGTTTGCAGCCGAGATGAGGCCGAGATGAGGGATGAGAGATGAGAGATGAGAGATGAGAGATGACTTTGTATTTAATAGCGTGGGAATGATGCTTTGACACTTTGTGGCGTTGGGTGCCGGAGAGCCATCAGGGCGTTTTAGGCGATTTTACGATGATTTGCCATGGGGCAACAATAGTGTTTCAGTACCTAAATATATTTTTAGCCGTGGAGCTTGACGTATTTTCATCACGCAAGAATGTGGACAACACGCAAGCACCGGTTTGATCTCAAGAATCACAAGTCCAAGCACCCATTCGCTCCAATTCTCCGTCGAGCGAATCCTGCAAACTCTGCTGCTGAAATCACGACTTCGGGCTCCCACTGCGAAGAAGATGCGAGGGACTCGATACTTCAAGTCGCAGACCCATAGAACAGGTGTATATGGCGACGGCGTTGAGCAAACGAAGACGCGGTGTAGCGACACGGCAATCCAGCACCGGAACCAATCTCGACGTAATTTGTCAGCAGTATCTATCTAACAGAGCCCGGTATGTTTTTATTAAAAAAAGAAACAGGCACCGCTAGCGAAAAGACTGCTCTGGAATTCACTCTCGGCACTCGTAAATGATCAGGACGTTCTGGAGGTGGAAACGGGTCTTGACGATAAGGTAAATGGTGCCTTGGAGAGAGGAGAGAAAGGAAAAACAATGAAAAAGTGGGAGCTCAGCAGCTTTTTGTGTAGGGGACCGGCTTGGAGGTGCTGCCTCAGGCATGAACGAGTTTTTGAGGGACGGACTTGGCTACGGTTACCTAAGCCAAGTCACTTCGCCAGTACGTATATATGTACATATGTACATACCTTGCAAAGTTGCAGGACAACGTGAAGTGGAGAACACTTTGGACCAGCCAGGATTGTAGAAAAGTTGAAAGAACGCGAAAGTGGTCATTTTCGTCCGTCTCGCTCTGGGAGAGAAGGAGAATCGCATCTCTCCAAGAGGTCAGAGCCACACACTTTCGCCGTCGTCGCCAATCACAACAATGGCTGCCTCAAGCAGAGGGCGGCGCGCTTTGCAATCGATCCTACGAGGTAAGGAATTGGTTCAATCCGTCTGCATGTTCACCGAACCACTTTTGGGCCGCAGAGCAGGCTGGATAACCCCGGAACTACAGAACATGATTTCCGGGCAAGAGGGGGAAAGGGGGGGGGGGGGGGGGGGAAGGAGAAACACGACGAACGAACAAAAAGCGTCAAAATCTTGAAATACTGCAAAGACTGATGACCTTCTATAGCGAACTCGAATGTATGCTCCCGATGCGCCACGAGCTTCGCCCCCCGAGCGTCTACCCGCCTCTACTCAGGCGGCGCCACAACCTCTGAGGCATCCCCCTCAGAAGATACCGCCTCGGCGTCGCACTCCTCCACCTCCTCGCCATCACCATCGTCCACGGCGTCACGCGTCTGGATCGCCCCAGACTACGTTATCCGATCCGGCTTGATCCTCACGCGGCCGCCCCTCCTGACGCGCAAGCTGCACCCCTTTGAAAACGCCTTCTTCTTCTACCAGAAGCGTCTAGAGGAGCGTCTCAACACGCCCTTTATACCGAGTATTTACTTCAAGCCCGACACGACCCGTGAACTTGACTGGAACATTAAAATCAAGGAACGCCAGGGCACTGTCGCGAAAGAACTCGGCATCTACCATGGGAAAGGCGCTAGAGCGTGGGACGATGAGCTCAAGGTGGGCGATACGCTGAGCACCCAGGAGGGCATGATTGATAGTCTGCTCAAGGACGCGGAGTTGCGGGTCAGTGATGATGCTGAGGTGATCAAGGCGGAGGATGTGGTCCCTGTGGAGAGACCCCGGGAAAGGGAGACGGAGGCGGATAAGCAGGGGGATGTGAGGAGGCTGGATCGACGGCTTGACAGGACGTTGTATTTGGTTGTGAAAGGGAAGGACGGGTGGGGGTTTCCGGCGGATATGGTTCAGAGGAATGAGACTCTGCATGTGGTACGTGGTTATATGCTGTCTCTTGTTATGCTTTTCTACGGCTTCTTTTCCTTCCCCTCCCAAGTTTTTTCTTCTTTCGAGGTTCCCAAGCTATCCTCCTTGTCCTGTATCCTTTTTTCTTCATTTGCCTCATTTCTTTTTTTTTTTTTTTGGGGGGGGGGGGGGGGGGGGGGGGGG
>SRQH01000098.1:0-58001 GCA_018360345.1 Claviceps sp. LM84 group G4
ACATTTTTGACATTTTAAATGGCCCGACGGCGAAAAAGTGAAATAAATAGGTGTGGTGATTCATTATGGGTCCAATGTGGTGTTGGGCGTTATTTTTCCGGAGGCACTGTAAATACCTACATCCTACTACGATTAGTGGAGTTTCGGGAAAGCCAACACGTCATCTCACCATACCTACCTGTTGGAGAAAGTTCAATCTATCCAGCTACGGATAAGCAGTAGCTGCCGTTTCACGTCATTCGAGACAACGGTAAGGGTATGTACACCACCACCTTCATTTTAGGCTTTGGGCATCGCGATTCTTATTCGTAGTATGTAGCATCACACCAGTCGCGGAGTCGAAACTCCTTATACACCCCACCAAGAAAATAACGCCCAACGCCAAATTGGAACACATTTTGGTCGCCACACCTGTTTATTTCACATTTTTGCAAACGAACCATTTAATCTGTCAAAAATGCGTAATTGAGCAGAGTCTAGAAGAACGTGAAAGCTCAATAATCGACTGCTTCAACAACTTGCTTACCACCCGTTGAAATGTATCAAGTGGAGGAAATTTCGTGTTATTCAATCGGGGCCACTGTACGTAGGGCCAAGCGCTGGCTCGCACAGGGTGAGCCCGGATACGCTTCTCGAGCAAGGGGATGCGCAATTATTACATTCGTTTGCATGATGAGTCATGCGAAGTGGCGATATCACAGCAAAGAAACCAGGCTCCGACTGTACATACAAGGCGATACCCCCGTCCACCGCAGCTCAAGGTTGACGATGAGCTGCCGGTTGACCAACGTGACAACGTCGCACTATTGTGGGCAGTGGCTACATATACATACCTTCATCTAGGTACCTGGATTATGGATACCTTGGTAGATAAGTGAGTTGCAACTTGTGCATGACTACATGTAAATATTACTGTATGTACGTCACTGACGTGCTGTATGATGTATGCTGTACAGCATCAGAGCTCGAAGTGCTCACTGTTCAGTGTTTCCCTGAAAACAGATGAACACCACAGACAATACGCAGCATTGAAGTGATGCATTTAGGGAGATATTCAAGGCGCTAGAAGAACAGAGTCTCGTTGCTGATCAATAATACTAAGCAATAGCCGGATTACCCTGGCTTCTGTCCGTACACAACGTGCACAATCATGTAGCTGTGCACCTTAGGATTGCGAACGGCCTTACGCATACTCGCGAGCCACACATGATATTCGTCTGCTGGCCGTTGGAGAGCATTGTGCCAAAGCATCTGAGTGTAGCCTAATGACAACAGGTGAGAATCGTTTCCTACTTCGTACAAGTACAGGGAAAAGGGGATGGAAAATACGTTACCTTGAATGTCATTCTCCAGAGTCGCTCTAGTAAGCCGCCCGATTTCAGCGAGTTTTGGATCTTTTGCCCATGGACCGATAGGAACCTATTGAAAGATCAGTTCTCTCGATGAACTACTCCCACCGGTGACAGATGACAGTACATACTTTGTATCGCACTACTTTTTGCTCGACGAATCCAGCCTCTTCAAATGCTTGTCGTTGTATCTCTTGCACGAAGAAGGGACGGTTCAATACCTTGCCACCCTCTCGGCACAGATCTGCATACGAGGCAAGAATAGGTTCCAGCTTAGTAGACTTGTCGTCGCTGCGAAAATCAAGATCAATCTCGACAGACTCGAGCCATCCGCCTGGCGCGCAGCATCTGTAGGCTTCTTTAAAGAGGGCCGTCCAGTCCTGGATACCACCTACGACGTAGCGGATGTGGATATAGTCAAAATGGTTGGCGTCCCAAGTCCACTCGAGCGTCGCATCGTCTATTTCGAAGCGAAGATTCGGTGGAACCCACTGGGGTTGGCACGGCGAGAGATCTGTTCCAATGACAGACGCATTTGGGAACCGGTCGGCAAATTCACTGTTGACTTTTGTGAGCATACAAAGACATGATACCGGATTTCCGTTGGCTATACATTGCCCAAATGCCTTGAATTGGTCAGCGAAAGTCTCACGTAGTGAAATCCCGATGACAGGCACTTACCAGATCCCGTACCGACGTCAAGCACCCGCTATGAACATCCGCTTAATTAGTACCCAATTTAGAAACAGGAAGCCCCCCTTCCAGGAAGCGCCCAACATGAACGTACGTGGAGATTATGTTTCTCGAGAGGTGCTAGGAATAGCTGATTGTCGAGAAGGACCGTCAAGTAATGGTGGCTAGCATTCAAGCATCAGCACGGGAACATGAAGACAATGTGGTCTCGTGGTGACTAGAACCTTATTTCCTCTGATTTGAGCTGCTGGTCGTCGTTGGGAAGGCAATAGTTGATCGTGAACTTATCACTATGATAGGTGCGGCCATGCATTCGACGGTACTCCAGGATGCTAGATGCAATTGAGGTGGTGGAGCTTGGACTGTGGTTTATCGTCAGGCACCTCTTCTCAGAAATGATCAATGGGTGTATCATGCACAAACGTTTCGGAGAAGACTGAATCGAGGTCATTTTGATCATCAACCTAAACATCAAATTAGGCTCTTGTCACCTGTGCCATTGACTCTAATTCAGTGGATGAGTTTCTGCGGCGACCCGGACTCACGTGGACGTCATCTGCGGCAATCAGGTTGCCCCCAGCCTGTAATGGTCTTGTCTCATCTGTTTGAGATGCTACAGACATTCTGAAGGAGTAGAATGGAAATCGAAGAGGAAGCAAGCTCTGGCCAGGCCAAGCGGAACCTTGAGTGATAAATACCTACCGACGACCATACCTACCTATTACTCTGCTCAGTGGAGTTTCGACAAAGCCAACACGTCATCTCACCAAAGTTGCAGAAAGTTTAATTCACATTTAATTCATATGCTCTGTACAGCTGATATCAGCTTCATACAAGTGAATTGTACCATGTCTGCCATCTGAGACAAGTGATAATAGCACCCCAACTTGGTTTTAAAGGCATCGCGATATTTATTCGTAATTCTTGGTGACGTCCTGCGCCCAACAGCGGGGCCCCGGGGGGGGGAGGGGGGGGCTAAGGCAAGCCTCGAGGCGGGAACGCCCTAAAAGAAAAGTCGTGCAAATGCAAAGCTCAGGATGACGCAAAATGCATGCGGAATCGCGCAAACTATTTGCAAAAGACCATGTCAACTGGCTTCCACAACCCATCAGAATATCTGTGAACTTGTCAGTCCGCACCTCCATGGAAATCTGGGCCCTGGCCGCCCACAAACCAGTCAAAGCCTCAAAGGAACGACGAAATGCTGATGATTGTTGAAGTTAAAAACCCGCAAAAACTATCGCTTACCCTCTCGCTACGATGCACGTTTTAGCAGAAGAGATCGTATGACATAAGCGTTCAAGGCTGGTCTCCCGCAGCTAGCTTTTCATACGCGAGGTCTTCTCCGACCAGCCGACGCACCGTTTCGCAAGCCTTCTTCCATTGCGAAATGCGAACTCAAGGGCTTGATTCGGTCGGAAACATAAAATTGGGACGCGTTCGACATTAAGGCATCATGACGAACCGGAGAAAACGTGTGGGCGATCTTATTGTCAATACGACAATGAATGTTGATCTTGTGGCCCGTGGGCCGTGGGATTGAATGCATTGGTCGAGCAACGAGATGAGTTTGGTAATTGGTTCTCGAAAGATACCTTTACGCCTAGGTACCTGTGTACTTTCTAGCCTCAAGGAAGGTAGGTAGGTGAGTTGTACGTACAAATCACCATACAGCGTCAGTTTTCCGAGTTTTCACTTGACCACAAGAAGAACATCACAGAAAAGCTAGCAATATGAGAGTGAAGCGTTTACAGAACGAGTTTTTAGACGCTGTGAAAAAGAAAAATACGTTCAACTATTCGATATTGCTGTGCGAGACTGCGAGAGCAGCTCAGCAGAATCTCCGATCAACATGGCTTACGTCCATACACAATGTGCACAGTCAAGTAGCTGTGAACCTTGGTATTACGGATCGCCTTACGCATATTCGCGAGCCACACATGGTATTCATCGGCTGGCGGTTTGGGGACATTTTCCCAAACCATCTGGGTATATCCTAATGAACAGAGGTCAGAGTTATTTCTTACTTCGTACGAGCATCTAGGTAGGGCTGCATAGCAGCAGCTACATAGAGCCTATAGAGGTTCAGAGAAGAGGGAATGGCAGATGCGTTACCTTGGAGGTCATTCTCCAGAGCCGCCGCTGTAAAACGGCCAACTTCAGCAAGTTTGGGATCCTTTGCCCAGGGGCCAATGGGAATCTAATGAATAGTTAAAGAGTCAGCGCTCTTGGGTTCTGATAGACTTCCGAAGGCCACAAACTTCGGCACGCACTTTGTATCGGGCTACTGTTTTCTCGACAAATCCCGCCTCGTCAAATGCCTGCTGCTGTATCTCTTGGAGGAAGAAAGGACGGTTCAAAATTCTGCCGCCCTCGCGGAATAGGTCTCCGTACGTGCCGAGAACAGGTTCCAGCTCAGTGGACCTGTCGTCGCTGCGGAAATCAAGATCAATTTCGGCAGATTGTACCCATCCTCCTGGCGCGCAGCATCTGTAGGCTTCTTTGAGCAGAGCTTTCCAGTCCTGAATACCACCCAGGATGTAGCGGATGTGAATAAAGTCGAAATTATTTTCGTCCCAAGTCCACTCGAGTGAGGCATCGTCTACTTCAAAGCGGACATTCGGTGGAACCCACTGCGGTTGGCACGGTGAGAGATCGGTGCCAATGACTGATGCATTTGGAAATTGATCACCGAATTCACTATTCATGTTTGTGAGCAAACGTCATCGAACGAAGATTTGACATCAGATCTCATTTTTCTTGTTTTCATACATTGCCCAGATACCTTCCGAATCGGTCAGTGACAATCTCATGTATTGAAATATCGGGGGCCATTCACCACTTACCAGATCCCGTACCGACGTCAAGCACCCGCTGGTCAGTGATATTAGTTAATGAGTGGCAGATATTTTGCAGAAAACTTGTAAAACTCTATTGCCCCAGAACAGTGAAAACGTCCAGGAGTCACCAGTCACGTACGTGGATCTTTTCCTGCTCAAGCGGCGCCAGGAACAGCTTGTCGTCGAGAAGGATCGTCAAGTAATGGTGGCTAAGATTCATCATCAGCGCGCGATTCTTCCAAGACTAAGGAATCCGGGACCGTGGTGACAAAAACCATAACTTATCCGATTCAAGCTGCTGGTCGTCGTTGGGAAGAAAATAATTTGTGGTGAATTTATCACTATGATAAGTGCGGCCATGGATTTGACGATACTCTAGGATGCTGGATGCAAGAGACGCGGTGGAACTTTGACTGCGAAAGGGAGTCAGGAGATTGAAACTTGGAAGGTTAGGAGGTAGGTAGTGTGTGAATTGTAGGGTGCACGAACGCTTCGGAAAAGACAGAATCGATGTCATTTTCATCATGAGCCTAAGAGTAAGAATTCCGTTAGTCTCCCGTGTCAATTTCATTCACTGTGACTGAGTGAATGAGACTCCAGGAGTCCAGTCACCAGTGTCCTCGGCGACGCAGGCTTACGGGAATGTCCGCTGCGGCAATCAAGTCGCCCTCGGCCTGCGATGGCCTTTGCTCATTTGTTTGAGATGCTGTAGACATGATACGAGTAAAAAGATCATCAGAGTAAAAGTAAACTGTAAATGTCGAGCGGGACCATGGCTCTTAAATATCTAACCAGGTACCTACCTACACAGGTACCTGTAGGATGAGTGGAGTTTCGGGAAGGCCAACACGTCACTCACCATGCGGAGTTGTTGGAGAAAGTTCAATGTCAAATTCGACCCAGCTACGGATGAGCAAAGCAGTAGCTTCCGTTTCACGTCATTTGAGACAACAGTAGGGGTATGTATGTATGTATGTACAACCACCTACAGGTGTACATACCTTCTACATCTAGGTACGTGTGGAACGCTGTAGCATCAGACCAGCGAGCTCGAAGTTTTCCTTGACAACAGATGGATATCATAGACAACTTCAAACACGGCAGCAGCGTTGAAGCGATACATTTACCTGTCAACCTTTTAGGCGCTATGAAGGAGGGGATTTCATTTCATTGCTCGATATTGCTATGCGACAGCCGGATCACTCTGGCTTTCATCCATACACAACGTGCACAGTGGCCCTGTTGAGGTTGGAGAAAGGATTAGGTGACAGTTGTGCTTATGTATGGGGGGCAAGTAGACAGTTAGAGGACGGGATGAGGTCATGTTGCTAATGCTGGACATATCGATAGATCCATAGAACAACCAACAACCAACAAATCACCCCCAATCCAAAGGGTCAACTTTCAGTCCCAAGTGAATAACGCGAAAATCTCACCACTTTTCGTCGCGACGCGTCAATTACCGTAGGTACCTCATTGCGGGCTCTTGATTATATCTTCATTTTTTGAAGACTCACAACACTCTGAACAAAAACCCCTCATCTCATAGGTGACAATTGACAAACGCGCTTTTGACTTTTGAGCAATACGTTGCACAATCCCAGTCACATTTGAAGCCACCAACAATCCTGATTCCCGAGCCTCTACTCGATACAATGGCTCAAACAGACTGTGTTGAGATTGTTTGTAGGTTACCTTAGGTAAGAGCTTCAAGAATTACGCGCTCCTCATGTTTCTACGGAGCAAATCGCACGATACCTCAAGGTAAGGGGAGTCATGCATCGCGAAGGCGCACAACGCCCATTTTTGAGTGAAGGGCATGTCTAAAAAAGGTTCCAATTCGCTCTCAAGTGGTTTTACAAGCCTCTTGCATAGTTTCGTCGCGTTTGATAGACAGATGAATGCGCTGTTGAGCGCTGCGATGGACAGTCCCAGGGGTGGTCGCCCTGTGCTAAGTTCTCTACCGGCGAACCGTAGTGATATGTACGGAGTACGCAGTACACCACCATGTTCTGGGCTCAATCACCAGGAACATAATAAAGGTTTCACGATGAAGTTGTTCTCTTCCAAGCGAACCAAGTCCCCATAACGCTTTGCTTTCAAATCGTAAATTCACTATTGCTAGCTGGTCACAATTGGCTATGCGCAACATTCGATGGTCCCTTTCCCAGTAGTAACGGCTTCGGGAGCATGGAGGGCGCGGACGTTGCCGACATGCTCTTTGCAACCTCCACATCTCTCGATTGTTGACGCTTCTATCGCACGTTCTTCCAGCCTCGCATGTGGGCTAGATGAAGTAGGTAGGCACCAGGAGTTTGTATGATACTGGAGGAAGCAGCCTCACATCTATGATCTGACTGAGCGCCTGCTCCGTACTGCAGTGGTTCCCCGCACGAAACTGCAAAATAACCTCACTACCCGTCAAGTCGCAGCAATACATCTCTCTAACACGGTGAGCCAACCAAAGTCCCGATGAAGCATGAAAACATGCTATTCATGAGGAGTGTCTTACATGCAGAAATGGAAAATTTGCGACTACGTAAACCCCTTGCATATGGTGGTCGAACATGTGTCCATGGGAGGTTCGCGGTCTTTTTGCGACAGAACACGTTTTACTGTTTACAGTACCTCTTGCGATGTACACGCGTACAGCAGACCTATAACGCAGAGAAAAGAGCAGACATGAAGCGATACTTTTTCGGGAAAGATTGTGGGCGCTGACAGCTGTAAAAGGGACAAGTGCATTTGCCTACTCGACATTACTAGGTACGCGAAAGCTGGATCACGCCTTGCGCGCGCACACAATATGCACAATCATGTAGCTGTGAACTTTGGGATTACGGATCGCCGCGCGCAGAGTCGCGAGCCACACGTGGTACTCGTCTGCTGGCCTTTGTAGAATATCGTGCCAAACCATCTGGGTGTAGCCTAACGATCAATGGTGAGAATAATTCCTACTTGTTACAAGCATAAAAAACCGGGCGTGGCCGAGTCATTACCTTGAAGATCGTTCTCCAGAGTCGCCCGTGCGAACCGCCCAACTTCAGCAAGTTTGGGATCCTTTGCCCAGGGACCCATGGGAACCTATTGAAGGGTCAATTCTCTCGGTGAACTCCCAAAGGTGATGAATGACAGACGATATCACATACTTTGTATCGAACTATCCTTTTGTCGATAAAGCCAGCATCGTCAAATGCCTGCTGCTGTATTTCTTGCACGAAGAAGCAACGATTCATGATTTTGCCGCCCTCGCGGAAGAGATCTCCATACGAGCCAAGAACGGGTTCCAATTCAGTAGACCCGTCATCACTGCGAAAATCAACATCAATTTCGACAGACTGGACCCATCCTCCTGGCGTGCAGCATCTGTAGGCTTCTTTGAACAGGGCTGTCCAGTCCTGAATACCGCCCATGATGTGACGGATGTGGATAAAGTCAAAATAGTTGGCATCCCAAGTCCACTCGAGCGTGGCGTCGTCTATTTCAAAGCGGACATTCGGTGGAACCCACTGCGGTTGACACGGAAAGATGTCTGTGCCAACGACTGAAATATTTGGAAACTGATCGGCGAATTCACTGTTCGGTGTTCAGATGTGTGAGCAAACGAAGATATCTTACCAAAATTTCTCTGAAGTTCGGCCCTACATTGCCCAGATACCTTATGAATCGGTCAGCCATAGACTGACATTCGCATGTGGTGGAACCCCGGTCACCACTTACCGGATCCTGTACCGACGTCAAGCACTCGCTTAGAGAACTCGCTCAATTAGTTCTGGATTTATGTGTTTTTTCTTGCTCAATGCACCCGGCAGTAACGTACGTGAATCTGATCTTTCTCAAGCGGCGCGACGAACAGCTTATCATCAAGAAGTATCTTCATGTAATGGTGGCTTAGATTCAAGAATTAGCGCACTGTTCTGTCGAGATTGCGGGCTCATGGTGAGTAGAACCATAATTCCTCCGATTCGAGCTGCTGATCGTCGTTGGGAATGATATAGCTTGTCGTAAACTTGTCACTATGATAGGTACGGCCATGGATTTGACGATACTCTAGAATGCTCGAAGCGAGAGAGGCGGTGGAACTTTGGCTGCGGCGGATAGTCAGAGCTGGAAATGGGAATAGTACATGGAGTTTAGGGTGCGCAAACGCTTCGGAGAAAATTGAATCGCAGTCATTTTCATCATCGGCCTAATGATCACGTATTCACGTTAGACTCCTGTACCATTCACACTGACTCAATGTATGAGGCTCTGCAGCAATTCAGGCTTACGACAACATCCTTTGCGACAATGAGGTCACCTTCAGCCTTTGGTGATCGTTGCTCAATTTCCTGAGATGCTGTGGACATCATTGATTCATTATAATAGTCCGACGTCGAGAGAGGAATCAGCAAACTTGGTGGAGGCAGTTAAGTACGGAGAATTTGGAGAGAGATTCAGGTACAGGCTATATCCAGCAGCTAGCTTCATATACATACTCTGTAAGAGACTAAAAGTCGGAGCAGCGTGTACCTGCCATGTCATTGTCACGCCATCTGAGACAACGCAGGGGTATTTATGTACACCAACGTGCTACGTATTTTAGGTATCATGATTGTTGTTCACAGGCGCGGTAGTGCCCTATCCTATGTGACGGTTTGTGCCCAACGCAAGGCATAAATCGACATGCTGTCTGGCAAAAGGCGTTGTGTCGCACTGTCACATACGGGCGTTCAACGTTGTACCTCGGCTATCCTCTTTCGTCAAACGACAGACCCAGACACAACTGCAAGTGAGTGGCAGACCTGATGAGGAATAGAAGAGTATCATCTGCCCCAGTGAATTGCTGGCCGTTTTGTTTATCCTGATTCAGGCCATCCAGGGACGTATTGCACTCTACGAAGTAATTTGCAAGTTGCAAGTTGAAAGTAGCGAGGCACATAGCAACCTCACTTATTTATAGGTACCTCCTAGCCTCTAGGTATTCGCATGTTACGGACCGCCACCAACTCGCATCGACCCCGCAGAAAAATAGCAAAAGCAGTGAGCACCTCACTACCCGTAGCGTCTTCGCAATGCGCCTTGATCCACATGGATCAATCCAAAACAAATCCCTAACATTACTGTATAGTGTATACGGTATTCGATGAACAATTTCTGGCGTGCTGTGTGCAAAAAAAAAAAAAATTGTGATTGTGAACTCATTGTTCTCCTTATACGATGGTGCAACATGACCCCGATGGCACAGTTTTCGGTAAAAGGACTGCTACTGTCTGTAAACATCTCTGAATAGAACATAGGTGGTTCTTGTGCCTGTAGCTATGTTAGTGTTGACTTGACAACCTATCTATACCGGAGCAATGCAACTGCATAGTCAAGTTTGAGGCGCTGTGGGATAGAAAAATAAGTGTCTCTTTGACTTCTCGATTTTTCTGTTTAATGGCCGAATCAATCAGGCTTTTGTCCGTCAACAATGTGTACAATCATGTAGCTGTGAACTTTGGGATTACGGATCGCTTTGCGCAGAGTCGCGAGCCACGCATCGTATTCGTCTGCTGGCCTCTGGAGGACATTGTGCCAAACCATCTGGGTGTAACCTATAGGGCAGAAGTTAGACTCATATAAGAATAAGAAGAAGGGGGTGACAGATGTATTCCCTTGAAGGTCGTTCTCCAGAGTCGCCCGGACGAATCGTCCAGCTTCAGCGAGTTTACCGCCAGATTTTAGGCATTGCGTCTAATTCGTATCATGTACGTAACGTGGCCGCGAGAAAGTAGCGCCCTAAAGCGAAGAGCTATGTAGCTTGCAAAAGCGTCCTAAATTGTTTCGGTATTGGATACAGGCACGTTGAAACTTGAATGCTGTCGGAGACGAAATAGGTAAAGTCGACCGACAAGCCATAAGCCGAGATTGTGCGCTTGTCGTACTTCATATGTAGTTGTCCGACATGACCTCTGTTCGCGGTCTTTTGGCAGAGGAACTGACAACTGTTACTGTCTGCAAATCTCTGAATACAAATGTCTCCCATGTCCTCCCTGTCGCCATGTAGATGCCTATTGTGCCTGCAGCACTGAGCATAGTCTCTCAGTGTTAAATCGACAACCGATCAATATCACATCATACATGATAGCAGCAATGAAGCGATTCATTCTAGAGTGAGTTTTGAGGTGCGATGAGAATCAGGACAGACATAGGTAGTAGAGTCCCTGACTCTCTTTGACTACTCTGCGTTACTATGCGACGGGCGATTTACTCTGGCTTCCGTCCGTAAACAATGTGTACAATCATGTAGCTGTGGACCTTGGGATTACGGATAGCCTTGCGCAGAGTCGCGAGCCACACCTGGTATTCATCTGCAGGCCTTTGAAGGACATTATGCCATACCATCTGTGTGTAACCTGATGAACAAAGGTGAGAATGGTACGAACATGGCAAAGAGTGAACCCGAAAACGGACGGAATTGCCCACCTTCTAAATCATTCTCCATAGTCGCTCGAACAACACGCCCGACTTCAGCGAGTTTCGGATCTTTAGCCCATGGACCAATAGGGATCTAGTAAAGAATTAGGTTTCTCGTGTCTTCATGGATTTACGAGGGAGGGAACGTTCAGCACATACTTTGTATCGAATTGCCTTTTGCTCGACAAAACCAGCCTCATCGAATGCTTGTTGTTGTACCTCTTGCACGAAGAAAGGACGTTTCAATATCTTACCGGCCTCTCTAAACAGATCTGAATACGAGGCAAGGAGAATAGGTTCCAGCTCAGTAGATCCGTCGTCACTGCAAAACTGGCCATCAATTTCAACCGACTGTACCCATCCTCCTGGCGCGCAGCATCTGTAGGCTTCTTTAAGTAGGGCTGTCCAGTCTTGAATACCACCTAGAATATAGCGGATATGAATAAAGTCGAAATGATTGGCGTCCCAGGTCCAATCGAGGGAGGCGTCGTCTACTTCAAAGTTGACATTTGGCGGAACCCACTGCGGTTGGCAAGGCGATAAATCTGTGCCAATGACTGAAGCATTTGGAAAGCGGTCGGCAAATTCACTGTTCAGCTTTTTCAGCCCTCGAAGATACGGTATCAAGGTATTTTTGACCGTAGTACATACATTGCCCAGATACCTTCCGAATTGATCAGCGACGGTTTATTGTTTTAAGTTCCGGTTCCTAGGTACTTACCAGATCCCGTACCCACGTCAAGCACCCGCTAAAAACATTCGCTCAATAAGTTAACAACTCACAAAAGAAGATAGAAAAAACGACTCCCTCCAGTGCATGTCAAAGCGCCGAAAAAATCACGTACGTGGACCTTGTCTTCCTTGAGAGGTGCCAGAAACAGCTGATCGTCGAGAAGCATCGTCAAGTAATGGTGTCTAGGTAGCATTCAACCTCAGCGCCTGATTCTAATATCATTCTATCGAGAATGTGAGCTCGTGGTGTGTAGAACCTTAACTCCTCCGATTCCAGCTGCCGGTCGTCGTTGGGAAGGAAGTAGTTTGTCGCGAACTTGTCGCTATGATAGGTCCGGCCATGAATTTGACGATACTCGAGGATGCTGGATGCAACGGAGGCGGTCGAGGTTTTACTGTGGCGAATGGTCAGAAGATGTGAATAATGCGTGGATTGTGTTACAGTGTTATGGGCACAAACGCTTCGGAAAAGACGGAATCGATGTCATTTTGGTCAGCAGCCTAGAAATCACGTTATTTCTCGAATCTCTTGCGCTATTTGCTCTGACAGTGCTCAGTGAATGAGTGTCTGCGGTGACCCAGGCTTACAGGAATGTCCACTGCGGTAATCAGGTCACCCTCGGGCTGTGATAGCCTTTGGTCGTCTGATTGAGGCGCTGTAGACATTTTGACAAACGAATATTGCCATGAGGGAAAACAAGAAAGGTCAAACCAATTGGGCGGGACCTTAGCCAAAATATACCTCGCATGACTGGTGGAGTTGCGACAAAGCCAACACGTCATCTCACCATAAAACTGGAAGAGTTGTCGATGTTGATAGGCCCGATGTCGCTTCAAGTAAGCAACTGAACCTTGCCATGCCGCGTCATCTCAGATAACGAAACGGCAAGTACACCACATTTGAGGTATCGCAATTTTATTGAAGCCGTCAGAGGTGCGCAAACGCAATGCATTCAGGCCTCAACTTGTAAAGGTGAGCTCATGCGAAGAGGGATGCAAAATTCATGCGGAGGACGTTGATGCAGCGGTCATTGCAGCCTACGGCCTCCCCTGGAGCCTCTTCCGCTGAACCATCCAGCACCAAACATGACTGGGGAATCATCTACCCCAATATATCTTTTCCCCTGAAACCCCTTCTTTTCAAGCCATCCCAATTCTTATGGTGCTTTAAAGTCGCAACTCTCCAGTCGCCTCTTGGAAGTGGGCATAATTGGTTTTGCCGCTTGCGCAATATTCAATCGTCCCTTTCCCCATCTATGGACCGTGATGGGAGGGTTACCTACAAGCTCTGTACAAGCTATTCCGTCCTTGAGTTTGGAGCAGAGATAAGCTAGGTAGGTACTTGAATTTGTTCCAATATTGGAGAAGGCAACCTCACATTAGACCGAGCGCCTAGGTTAGGCACAGTACTTATGGACAGTGCCAAGTGGCCCGGCAAAATGCCGCAAAATTACCTCACTCCCCGTCACGTTCACGCCCGAAATTCTCCGTTCAATACTAACACATAATTATACCGTATTCGATGTCGAGTGGACTCATTTTATGTGGTGGTCCAACATGAATCAGATGAATGCAACGGCCGAATCACCTCGGCTTACGTCCGTACACAGTATGCACGATCATGTAGCTGTGCACCTTGGGATTACGTATTCCCTTACGCAAGTTTGCGAGCCACACATGATATTCGTCTGCTGGCCTTTGCAGGGCATTGTGCCATATCATCTGTGTGTAACCTAATGATCGGATGTGAGAACTGTTCAAGTGTTCTCAGTTCAAACAAATATAGGAAAAAGGGAATGGAGGACGTTACCTTGAAGGTCATTCTCCAGAGTCGCTTTAGTAACCCGGCCGACTTCAGCGAGTTTCCGATCTTTTGCCCATGGGCCAATAGGAATCTAGTGAAGAATGACCAAGAGTCAGTGCCCTTGGATTTTCATGGACTTCCAAAGGGGACAAAATACAGCACATACTTTGTATCGAACCACCTTTTGGTCCACGAAGCCAGCCTCTTCGAAGGCTTGTTTCTGTATGTCTTGCACGAAGAAGGGACGGTCCAATTTCTTGCCACCCTCTCGGTACAGATCTGCATATGAAGCAAGGATAGGTTCCAGCTCAGTAGACCCGTCGTCGCTGCGAAAATCGACGTCAATCTCGACAGACTGGACCCATCCTCCTGGCGCGCAGCATCTATAGGCTTCTTTGAAGAGGCCAGTCCAATCCTGAATACCACCAACGATATAGCGGATGTGAATAAAGTCAAAATGATCGGCGTTCCAAGTCCACTCGAGCGTCGCATCGTCTATTTCGAAGCGAAGATTAGGTGGAACCCACTGCGGTTGGCACGGTGAGAGATCTGTACCAATGACGGACGCATTTGGAAACCGGTCGGCAAATTCACTGTCGAATTTTGTGAGCATACGAAGATATATCATCTGGTGTGGGATCTCCTTCAATCGTACATTGCCCAAATGCCTTGAATTGGTCAGCGATATCCATGTACTATGTAGCGATGTCCGAAATTCCAATGACTACTTACCGGAGCCTGTGCCGACGTCAAGCACTCGCTGAGCACACATCGATGAATAAGTAAATGACAAAGAAAGATCCCTCAGCGGTTCTGAAATTTGGAAGCGCTCAGCAGTCACGTACGTGGATTTTATCTTTCTCAAGTGGCGCCAAGAAAAGCTGGTCGTCGAGAAGGATTGTCAAGTAATGGTGGCTGCATTCAAAAATGAACATCAGCTCACGATTCTGAAGATTATATGAGCTCGTGGTGACTAGAACCATAACTTCTCCGATTCGAGCTGCTGGTCGTCGTTTGGAAGGCAATAGTTGGTCGTGAACTTATCACTATGATAAGTGCGGCCATGCATTCGACGGTACTCTAGAATGCTGGAAGAAATCGAGGTGGTGGAACTTGGACTGCAGTGAATTGTCAGATGCCTGGAATTGGAATTATACCCGATATATGGGCTGCACGAACGCTTCTGAGAAGATAGAATCGAGGTCATTTGGATCATTAGCCTGCATGGGGATCACGTTAGCGGTAGCTTTTTGTATGAGCCAGAGTAAATGCGTCTCTAAGTCTCTACGGCGAGCCGGGCTTACTGGAACGTCCTCTGCGACAATCAGGTCGCCCTCAGCCCGCGGCGGCAACTGCTCATTTGCTAAAGATGCTGTAGACATGATTATTTTTTGCATGGAAGAGATCAGGAATTGAGTACCTGAGTGAAATCAGATCCGGGGCACCTTGATAATAAATACCCTATGATCAGTGGAGCTTCGAAGAAGCCAACACGTCATCTCACCACACTCTGAACGGAATACTTACCTAAGAGGCGAATGGACAGGATCATTCCAGCTTCAGAAGAGCAGCATTCAAGCAGTACTGTACCTACTTTCCACGCCATCTGAGGCAACGGAGGGGTTTGCAAACTTTTACATGCCATGACTTAGTCGTGATTCTCATTCGCAGTGGGAAAAAACGCCGTGATGCGAGTTTAAACTTTGTCATGAAAACGCGTGCGGGCGTTGTGCCTCGCTAGGTACCTACCTACCTAACATTTGACATCGTCGTTATTGGCCCCGCTCAAAACAGCAAAACTGCCTTCTCCGTCCCGGCGCCCCAATTGCATCTTCATTCTGCTCCACGCAAGCAATCAGTCCCACGGAACGTTGAGAGCTCCCTTTACTAATTATACAGGTACCTAGGTACATTTACAAGACTATGCGAGAGCTAGACTGCCCCGTCTTGCTTCCGTATGGAATTTGCACCATCATATACCTGTGGACCTTGGGATTACCGATCGCCTTCCGCAGTGCGCTAGCCATGCCTGGTACTCATGTGTTGACCTCTGAAGGACGCTGACTTGCTGACCTTCAAAATCATGTTCTAGAGCCGCTCTAAGTTTGCGGTTTCTTTTTTTCAAGGGACTGACAACTGTACTTATACATATTGTTGCACACAATACCTATTCTTTTACACGTGGCGTCGAATCTCTAGTTGTTAACTTGACAAAACGAACATCACAAAGTGAAAGAGAGAAAGACAACCGAAGCGACACGTTTACAGGGTAAATTTAGGAAATACAAAACTATAATTTCGCTGAAGCCTAACCGCTGCCTGATTCACTGTGTATGGGAGAGCTGGAGCCCGCATTACCGTGGCTTGCATCCGTACATAACGTGCACAATCATGTAGCTGTGAACCTTGGGATTACGTATTGCCTTGCGCAGAGTCGCGAGCCACGCGTGGTATCCGTCTGCTGGCTTTTTGAGGACATTGTGCCATACCATCTGTGTATAACCTAATGATCTGAGGTGAGAATTGCTTCCTACTTAGTACCACGAAAGGAAATCAGTGGTTAAGGATGCGTTACCTTCAAGGTCATTCTCCATAGTCGCTCGAATAACACGCCCAACTTCAGCGAGTTTTGGATCTTTTGCCCATGGTCCAATAGGGATCTAATGAAAAGTGAGTGCTTAGGGTCTTCATGGACTTCCGAATGGGACAAACTTGAGCACATACTTTGTATCGAATTGTCTTTTGCTCGACGAAACCAGTCTCGTCGAATGCTTGTTGCTGTACATCTTCCACGAAAAAGGAACGGTTCAATATCTTGCCGGCCTCTCGAAACAGATCTGAATACGAGGCAAGAATAGGTTCCAGCTCAGTAGATCCGTCATCGCTACGAAACCGAGCATCAATTTCAACCGATTGTACCCATCCTCCTGGCGCGCAGCACCTGTAGGCTTCTGTAAAGAGGGCTTTCCAGTCCTGAATGCCACCTAAAATATAGCGGATATGAATAAAGTCGAAATGGTTGGCGTCCCAGGTCCACTCGAGTGAGGCGTCGTCTACTTCGAATTGGACATTTGGTGGAACCCACTGCGGTTGGCAAGGCGAGATATCTGTACCAATAACTGAAGCGTTCGGAAACCGGTCGGCAAATTCACTGTTCAGTTTCGTCAGCCCACGAAGACATAGTTTCAGGTCAATTTTGGCCGTACATGGCCCAGATACCTATGAGGTTGGTCAACGACAGTCGCATTTAGTGAAATTCTGGAAACTACTTACCAGATCCCGTGCCGACGTCAAGCACCCGCTAGGATTATTTGCTCAATTAGTTACCCATTTTGAAGAAAGAAGAAAAGGAAAGCCCCTCCAGTGCATATTGAAGTGTCAAGAAGTCACGCACGTGGATCTTGTCTTTCTCAAGAGGCGCCAGGAACAGCTCATCGTCGAGGAGTATCGTCAAGTAATGATGCCTAGGTAGCTTTCAGCATTAGCGCGCGGTGCTACCGGGAATGTGAGCTTGTGGTGACTAGAGTCTAGAACCTTAAGTCCCCCGATTCGAGCTGCCGATCATCGTTGGGAAGGAAATAGTTTGTCGCGAACTTATCACTATGATAGGTCCGCCCATGAATTTGACGATACTCGAGAATGCTGGATGCAACGGAGGCGGTGGAGCTTTTACTGCGGTGGATGGTCAGGAGATCAGAACGATATGTGGATTATGGGATGCACAAACGCTTCGGAAAAGACGGAATCGATGTCATTTTGATCATCAGCCTACGAATGACGTTATTCTCCTGCGCCATTCACTCTGGGCCTCTGATCCAGTACTGAGTGAATGAGTCTCTGCGGCGACCCAGACTTACAGGAACCTCCGCTGCGGCAATGAGGTCGCCCTCGGCCTGTGATGGCCTTGGGTCGTCTAATTGAGGCGCTTTATTAGACATTTTGACGAAACCGAATACCTATTGTCATGAGGGAAAACAATAAGCTCGAGGAAGGTCAGAGTGAGACCAATTGGGCGGGACCTTGGCCAATATATACCTCCTCGCATGACGAGTGGAGTTGCGGTGAAGCCAACACGTCATCTCACCATAAGCTGGTGAGTTGTCGATCTTGATAGGCATATGCAGCTTCAAGTAATCAAATACACCTTGCCACGCCTCGTCTCAAATAACGCGACGGCATCTATACCATATTCAACACATCGCAGTTTTGCGTGAAGATGTGATCGGTGCGCCAACACAGTGGGCTCGTGCGAATATGAGGGGGACTGATGCGAAATGCATGCGAGTGTTGAGATGCAGCCCACGACCTTCCTTGGAGTATTTTCCGCTAAAACATCAGCATCAAGTACCTGGAGTATGAATGCAGAATTATGTGCCCCAATGTGTCCTTTCTCATCGCATGTCTATTGTCTCCTGTTGCCATGCCAGCTGGGCATGATCACTTTTTGCAATATCCAATCGTTCCGTTCCCAGTAGTGATGGGAAGATCGCAGAGATGCCCTTCTGACGTAGCATTTGTAAATTGTGTCAGATATGGAAAGGTACTCGGAGTTGTCCTCATGTTGGAGATAGCAGCCTCACATCAACGATCTGATACATAGAGGCCCAGGTACCGAAGACCTTACCTAGGTACCTATGTACAGTGGCCCTTATAAAAACCGCAAAATCCCCTCACTTCCCGTCACGCCGTCACCCGCAATTCAACATGAGAAACTTGAGTGTATACAGTATTCGATAGCGAATGTATCGCATGCAATAAATGCCAAATATAATATGCGAACTCAGTGTACGGAGTACATATGTCGTGGTCCAACATGGCTCCGATCATCGATGGGACAGTCTTGATGGATTGGAGCTTGAGGCTCGGCTCGGCTCTTTTAAGACTCGAGGAGTCGAGCTCCGTGCGGCGTGCCCTGTGATCCCTGTGATGGCACGTGATCACGTATATGTCTAGGTACCTATATAGCTATGTACATAGGTACCTACTAGCAGGAGTCAGGACGGCTTGTGGAGAATCCTGGAGAGGACCTCTTCTTCCCCTTCCTTTCGTATTTTTTTGAACATTACTATGTATTGACACTCGTCTCAGTCGCACCACTCTGCGGTGGCTGCCTTCTCCTCTCATAACGTTGGCCAACTGTTGTTGCAGGTCACCCATATGATTCGATTCACATGTGTCTCTGCGGTGGCCGCCTCCTCCTGTTTCAATGGCTGCAACTCAGTCTGGTACACCAACAATTGTGACTGGGTTACTGTCGCCATTTGGGTGCTGCTCATGGTGACGTCCGTTCCTTTCGATAAATGTGATCTTTATCAATTGTTAGTGGAATTGTTATTAAGATATGCTAGCTAGGCTGACCTGGACTGCCCAGTTGATTTTCCTCCCTGGACTAGGGTTTCTCCCCTATGGGCTATGGAGTAGAAGTTCTAGAACTGAGCAGCCCAGGCCAGCCCAGCTCGTATCCTGATCATAATTCCACCAACAATTGATAAGATCACACTCATCGAAAGGAACGGACGTCACTATGAGCACTCAAATGGAAATCGACACTGCCAGACAATAACCCAGTCACTCTTCGATAGGCCTTGAGTCAAACAGAGGTGTACCAGACTGAGGTACAGAGCAACTGAAAGAGGAGAAGGCGGCCTGGCACCACAGAGACACGTGTCAACCAATTGAGTGCTCTGCAACAATAGTTGGCCAACCTTAGGTCGACACGAGAAGCCACACCACCACCTACACCCGTACCGGAGGACGCTGACCTTCAATCACATTCTTGACGGAGATAAGACCATATTCAAGTCTTGGCACACGGCCATCATCCCGGAGCTTAAATCAGACAGCGCCTTCATCGGGAACTACGAACAACAGTGGTTTTAGATCAACGAAACCCTGTCGATGTATGTCCAGCAGAGGGTGGCGCTGGAGTATAACAACGGCTCCGCGGTGAACTACAACCCTGTGAACTTGCTCGAGTACCTTGAGAGGATCTACAGCGACGCGAGGGCGGCCGATCGCGCCCGGATTGAGTTGGACTCCAGAAGGCAAAGGAACGGCTTGAGGATGACCGCATGCATTCGGTTTGAGGATCACTTGGTGAAATTGGAATGCTGATCATCCGCTGGTCGAATCGCATGCGGTAATTCTCAAATCGTTCCTTTGCCTTTCTTTCTGCAGACAGGCTTGAGATGGGACTTCGACCGTCAATCTTCAACGGCCGTGATTCCGAAGAGGGACTACGCGGGTGCCGTGGCGAAATGGCTACGGATGGAGCGGAGGCTTGCGACCGTCGCGACAAGGTGTGGGGGGCAAAGGAGACTGAAGGTCGCGTACCCGGCACCTGTTCGGCGGCACACCGGCGGCAATATTCGAAGGACGGATGCGAACGCGACGGGCTTCAAAAAGAAGAAGTCTAAGACGGCAGGCAACAACTCCGCGAAGGCGGGCTCGAAGGACGGATGCGAACGCGACGGGCTTCAAAAAGAAGAAGTCTAAGACTGCAGGCAACAACTCCGCGAAGGCGGGCACGGCGGCGAAATGGGTGTCTCAAGCGGTCCTGGCACAAAGACGTGGAGCGGGTCAGTGCCTGCCTTGCGAGAAGGCGGGACATCGGATCGCGTAGTAATATGACTGCGCCTGTCAAGCCAGGCAAAATGACCAGAGTCCGTGTTTACGATGTTTTTTAGAGACAGAGGAAGACGCCGACTGCGGATATCACCATATCACAGACAAGGTGTGTAGCAGCAACAAAGCGATGCATTCACAGAGTATATTTTGAGGCGCTATAAAATAGAAGAGTTACTATGCAACAGCCCAATTACCTGGGCTTCTGTCCGTAAACAACGTGTACAATCATGTAGCTGTGAACCTTGGGATTACGGATCGCCCTGCGCAGATACGCAAGCCACACATGGTATTCGTCTGCTGGTCTTTGGAGGACATTGTGCCAGACCATCTGGGTGTAACCTAATGACCAGAGGTAAGACTTTTTATTCCGGCTTCGTATTGCGGGAAAGAGGGGATTGCAGATGCGTTACCTTGAAGGTCGTTCTCCAGAGTTGCCCGGGCGAACCGCCCAATTTCAGCGAGTTTAGGATCTCTTGCCCAAGGACCCATGGGAACCTAGTGAGTGACAGGTCAGTTCCCTCTCGGGCGTCTCAAGATGACGGGTGATGGGTGACGGGTGAGAGAATATACTTTGTATCGAATTTCCCTTTTGTCCACGAAACCAGCCTCGTCGAACGCCTGCCGCTGTATTTCTTGCACGAAGAAGCAACGATTCATGATTTTGCCGCCCTCTCGAAACAAATCTCCATACGAGGCAAGGATAGGTTCCAATTCAGTAGACCCGTCATCACTGCGAAAATCAACATCAATTTCGACAGACTGGACCCATCCTCCTGGCGCGCAGCATCTGTAGGCTTCTCGAAAGAGGGCTGTCCAGTCCTGGATACCACCCAAGATGTAGCGGATGTGAATAAAGTCGAAATGGTTGTCGTCCCAAGTCCACTCTAGTGTGGCGTCGTCAATTTCGAACCGGACATTCGGTGGAACCCACTCCGGTTGGCACGGAAAGATGTCTGTACCAGTAACTGAAGCATTTGGACACTGGTCGGCGAATTCACTGTTCAACCTTGTGAGCACAACGAAGATATGGTGTCAAGTTTCCTGGGGCCTTACATTGCCCAGGTACCTTGTATGAACCGGTCAGCGAGATAGTCGCATGTAAGGTATGTAGTCCACTCGCGGTCATCACTTACCGGATCCTGTACCGACGTCAAGCACCCGCTACGATCATTCGCTTAATTAGTTACCGATTTTTGTTTCTAGGAAGAAGAGATCCTCCAGTGGCCTAGAGGCTAGCAGTCAAGTACGTGGATCTTATCTGTCTCGAGCGGCGCTAGGAACAGCTGGTCGTCGAAAAGGATCTTCATGTAATGGTGGCTACGATTCAACATCAGCGCGCAATCCTGCCGACAATGTGGGCTCGTGGTAACTCGAACCATAATTCCTCCGATTCGAGCTGTTGGTCGTCGTTGGGAATGATATAACTTGTCATAAACCTATCACTATGATAGGTACGGCCATGGATTTGACGATACTCGAGGATGCTGGATGCTAGAGATTTGGTGGAGCTTGGACTGCGGCGTATCGTCAGGAGATGGGAATGGTGTGTGGATTGTGTGGTGTACAAACGCTTCGGAAAAGACGGAATCGATGTCACTTTGATCATAAGCCTAATAAGAATCTCGTCAGTCTCCTGTGTCATTCACCCTGGGGCCTGACTCAATTGCTAGAGTGAATCATGAACGAGTCTCCGCGGCGAGCCAGGCTTACATGAACGTCCTCGTCCTCTGCGGCAATCAGGTCGTCCTCAGCCTGAGTTGGCCTTTGGTCGTCTACTTGAGGTGCTGTAAACATGGTTAGAAGATAGAATATTGTCATGGGAGAAACCAGCAATCTGCCTGATATAACATGATCGGGTCGAGCGGGGCATTGGCTCATAAATACCTCATATTGCTGGTGGAGTTTCGGAGGGCCGACACGTCAAGCTTACCGCAGTTGAAGGAAGGCTAATTACAGCTGGTAATTGAACATCGTGTGCAGGCGAAGCTCTATATTGCATCTTCCTATGCATACCTATCCTGGAGGGAGACACGTGAGGGGGGGGGTGCTGCTCACTGCTGGATGTGTGTCGGCCCGGATCCGCGACATCTGGTGTACCAATCGTTATCTTGCGACCAGCGATAAGATCAATCGATGCATTATTCATGTCATGCATGATGCGCCTCTCTCTCCTCGCTTTCTCCCAACTTGCCCATACATACCTGTGACATGCATAATGACTCCTGAACCTTATTTCTGCGCAGGCTGCCGTACCCTTATTAGTGACATCCATCGCACTATTCAACGGAATCTACAAGTTTGTATTTTCCGGCTCAAGCCCAATAGAGTATTCCGCTTCAGTGACTTCAGACCAGACCGAGACCTTCATAGAAAAGTGAAAGTCATCTTGGAAAATCAACGCTACAGCTTTGTCCAGCTATGCAAATAAATAGAGTTGCCCTTCCTGGATCTGTCCCATGTGCTCCCATGCCACCTTTTTCTCGACTTCAATCAGATACGCCTCCAGTATATATGTTCTATGCTGGTCTTCCCCCCCAACTTCTTCATATGCCCTCACCGAGTCACTGCCACAAACATAGTTTCCCGCTTGCACTTCCCCCCGCGACCCAATCCATCGTTGGATGGAAATGCGCCACCGCTGGCACGGCCGTGATGCCCTCCCCATCTAACTGCGCCAGCTGACTCCCATCCGAGGCAAATACATCCACGAAGCGGTTCATATTGGCAATAACAAACTTTTGAATCCCATCATTCGGTCTTCTCTGCCATTGAGGCTTCAGAATCGTGACCCACCGCCCCGTCTGGTTGTTATGTCCAACCCTATGCGCGGGCTCCATCGCCGTCTCGCCTATATCGTGCCCAGGCTCCCAGCTCGCCGCGTCAGTAAAGTCGTATATCTTGACCGTGTCATCGTACGACGACGTCGCGACGTGGCCTGCTGGACTCCACGAGGCATGCGAAACGCTGAGCCGTGACTCATGCTCTCCCAGCAGCGCCGGGCGCCGCAGATCTCCTTTGCCGCTGAGTTTCCTCAGATCCCATATCTTGAGTGTTCTATCCAGCGAGGCTGTCGCTAGGAGGTGTGGTTGCAGCGGATGCAGCGAGAAGCCGCCGATTTTCTGGTCTGAGAGCGTCCAGATTTCTTGGCTATCGGCTGGGGCCCGGATGTCGACGCGGCCGACACCGCCGTCGAGGGTAGAGAAGAATAGCATGTGAGGATCCGAATGGGCCATGTCCATGGCCGAGATGGGCATGTCGGTGTCCATGTCTGACGGTGCATAAACCTGTACAGATGTGCCCTTTTCCAGGTCCATTTTTCGGATGGAGCTATCATATGACGATGTGTACACTGCGTTTGAATCGGTCGGGGAAAAGACGAAGGAGGTGATGGTGCGTGAGTGTGTCTTGAATGCTGCTATTTCGGGAAGACTATTCCCGTCGTCGTCGTCGTCGTCGTCGTCGTCCAGCTCGGGAGGGGTCTGGGAGGCATCGAATAAGCCTACGGTGCCTTCTTTGTCGCCAGCGAACACGACAGGTTTGTCTTCTGTTGGATGGAAGCCGAGCGCGTATACCCTCTGAGGTGTGATTTTGATGTCTGGTTTTAAATCAAAGTGGTTAGTTCTTCGGATTTGTTTGTATGAGAGTCAAGTTGACTGGTGCAGAAAGCAAGCAGACTGCGCGAAAGACGGCGCAAGAAACATACCGTTTGGAGCCCACTGCTCATACATTGTCAGACCACCCATCCTCTGTCGCAGTTCCTTGAGCGACTGATCGGTCGTTTCCTTGATGTCGTCTTCCGTGAAGGTCCGGACTCCAGGTTGCGCGCCTCGAACGATGCCCTGCACGCTGTTTAAGCCAGCAGCCCATCTCTTCCCCTCGACGGCAATATCCCCAAGATTGAGATCATGGTTGACACGCAGCTTCTTTGCCTTGGCCTCCTGCGCTTGATGCTCGGCTTCTATCTCGAGCTTGCGCTTCAATATCTCATTATCCGCATCCAAGCCGGCCAGCCGCGAGCTCACGCGCGTCGGTCGAGGGGCTTCGCGCTTGACCGGTTCGGAGCGTCTGCTGCGTCTGGGAGCGGGCGCAGGCGCTGGCTTGGCTGGTATGATTTTCTTGGCAGTCGCAGAGATGTCTTTGAGTATGGCGCGATTCGCTTCAATGTTTTCCAAGCGTTTGCGCTCAAAGGCGCTCATCTCTGTTGGCTCTTTCTTGGTGGGCATCCTGATGTGCGTTCGTTCGAAGCAAGTACTGGAATCGGGACAAAGTGGAGGGAGCGAAAATCGGACCGGAGAATAGTTTCTCTAAGTAGAACCGCCAAGGGCTGAAGCAATTGGCTCGTTTTGCTTTCGATGGCCGATTGTGGCAGTCATTCACAGATGTAGACGACAACTTTGAAGTTCTGAGCGGAGGTGGCGATGCCGAACTAGCGGTCGTCGCGTAATAATTGTTGTCGCGACTCGCGACTCGCGACTCAACTGACATGCGGCATGCCAGGTACCTAGGTAGATTTGAAATTGAGTTTGGCGCCAAAGTTCCGCGGCGCGACGCGCATAACTTATACGTAGTAATGCCGGAGGGAAAATCGGACTTAATGCCGCCTACAGCCCGACTTTTAGCCGACAGAAATAATGCTATGTACCAGTAGGATCCGCAATTTTTCTCGAGCCTTTCTCCCCTGGAAACATTCACCGTCCTCGCGAACGATCAAACAATATCCAGCCGAGTGAGCAGCAGAAAATCGCAGACATGTCGTCTACTGTCTTGCCGTTTCTGTATCAAACAAGAACGATACAACGAGCTTTCGGCAGCGTCCGCACCCGAAATGTTCTTCGATTCGCCCGACTCGTCCATGTTCCAGCCCGACGGGGCGCGACACGCAAAATGGACGAGACAATTCCCTTTGAATGGGACGACAACAAGCCCCATGAAAGTATAGATAACGACGTCACCACTGAAAAGGTATCCACGATCACGCCCTCTGAAGCCGAAATTTTCAAGGGCATCTTCGACGAGATCGCCCAAAGCCGCATGCCCTTGGCCAAGAAACGTCCCGCGAAATCTGCAACCACTACACCGTCGTCATCATCACCGCCACTCGAGGCGCGGGAAGCAACGAAAGGGATGGCAAGATCCCTCGTCGAGCAAGCGCGTGTCAAGGAATTTCGAGAAAAGTTCCTGAGTCGGTATCCGTCGTCCCTGCGCTCGGCTGCCCAAATCGCCCTCGGCCTGTACGAGCTAGAGCTAGAGCCCAATCCCGGCAGCAGGCTGGGAACTAGCAAGATGATTGAGCTGGATGAAGCCGACAAGGCCAAGTGGGAAGAGCGAGCCAAGTACCAGCGCCTGCGAGAAGAAGAGCGCGAGAGGGTAGATGCCCTCATGAAGGCCTGCGACACCGATGCCGCCCTCTGGCGCGTCATGGAAGCGGAAGTCTTTTCACTGCCCGCCCAACTCGGCATTGCGAAGGAACCAAAAAAGAAGCCAAAGAGTCGAACAAGTAAAGCTGCCGCGAAAACCGACGATCCGCCCCCCGCTGCCGAGGCCACCGATGAAAAACGCTCCATGGACGTCCACGGCCCGCTGTACACACACTTCATCGACGCCGGTCTCGCCCTCTTCGACACAGCGTTCGCGCGCCCCTCCGAGTACGCCTTTGCAATCTTACCTCGCGTCAAAAGCCTGGGTCTTCCATCGTACGTTCTCGGTGTGTCGAGCCCGTTCTACACTCGCCTCGCGCGCATGCACTGGACGCGGTTCGGTGATGCGGCTGCAGCGCTGGATATTCTGCAAGAGATGAGCTCGGCGGGATTGTATGCCGATGAGAGCACGCACGAGCTGCTCGTTATGATGCAAGAACATCTGCATGGGCTCGCGTGGGGCGCACAGGGTCCGTTCGTGAAGGGCATGATGGATGCGCCGCCGTATGATGCCTCGTTGGCGCAGCGGCTGGAGGAGATGGAGCAGTATGCGGCGCAGTCTATGGATGAGGCGGTTGCCGAATTCCCTGCGGTGTGAAGTGAGCGAGCCGCCAGGAAAGAAATTGGCAAGGTTCGACAACTCCGGCTTAGGATACGAAGCTGCTCAAATTTGCTTTGCTTGTATTATATGATGTATCTAACACATTGTACTATTTACTGTATCATAATGATCGTATGGGCTTTCTCATATCTTTTGGTTCGTGCTTCTGTTTTTATTCAACAAGCCCTGGACCCTGGGCGTCAATATGCGGTCGTGTACAGCACCACCAGCACCACCAGCGCGGCAGCATTCCGGGCAGCCACAAACTGTTCATCAAGATGCGAATATGTGCCTGTCTCGGAAGAAAAGTCACAACACAATACAACAAGCGAGTGCTACTACGATGGGTGATTTCTCGCAAAGATCAGCCACGCCATCTCCTCATGAAGCAACAGGCGGCCCCAAAGAAGTACATACATACCTAGGTAGGTAGGTACCTACATATGTATATATGTATGTATTTAGGTACGGAACACAGGACTAGACTACCTAATGTACCAATCACCATTCAGCGTATTTCCCAATCAGGCATCTCAGATCTGGGCACCTTCCTGTACGGAGTACATATGTTTTTTTTGGTGGGGCTGGGAGTCGGGACAAATTGGGAAAACGAAGTCAGAAAATGTATCGGGTGTCAAGGGAGTTCGGGGCGCTTCTTCTAAGCTTGTCTAAGATTGATCAGGGACCTCCTCAATGCTCAGCTACCGATGCCTCTTGAAGGCTCTGAGCAGAATGAGCTTTCCGAACCATCATCTTCCGCCTTGATGATCGATCCGACAGAAGGGCTTGATAGAGGCGTCGCATCGCTTCCAGAGTCATCGTCGCGACGCTCATTCGCCTCGGAGACGTTCGGGATTACATCGTCCTCTTCATCCTCTTCATCCTCTTTGGCGCTGTTTGTCAGTAACAGTCAGCTGAGCATTAATAATTCTGTCGTTTCGACTAAATTTTGGTACGTGCATGGAGTCTCACCTGACTCCAATGATCCCGTCATGGCGAGATTCATGAGGTCTCTCCTCCCGTCTTCCAGAACAGCAAGCTTTTGATTAAACTTTTCTCGTTGTTTGGAAGCACCCTCGGTTTCGCCTGCAAGTCGTGCAATCTCCTCGTCTTTGAAGTCGAACAAAATTTCATCTGGGAACAGATCCGGAAGCTTGGAGACAAGGCATTGCTCCACGGCCAAGACACTGACGTCGTCAATGAATTTGTTCATGGCGACCTAGAGGGGATGACAGGTGTAAGTACCAAAGATTTCTCAGAGACTGCGATATCGGGGCAAACATATTGGCATTGTCACTCTTACCTCGTAATAGGCTTCCATGTAGTCTATCGCCATTTCGCTTGCGAATGTATTCATGTCGGTGTCCATTTGCGCGTTCAATTTCTCGACGAGAGATGCCACGTTCTTACTCCCGGAGCCAGCCATGACAAGTTCTAGTCGAATTAGCTCGGTGACTTTCGTCAGTCGACGCTTTCGTCTCTCATCTTGCGCCTTTTTCACAGTATCCGTTAGATAGCTATTGTACGTTATCGGATGGCGATCCGAATGTGGCTGAAGCAATTCGTTGAGCTTTTGGCCCAGCGCCTTCTTCAGCTTGTCTGTCCCGCCCCTCAACATGTGCAAGATAGCCGGTGCTGTCTCCTTGACAGTGATGTGATCGACGATTGCATGCTCGACCTCGTCTACCGCCTGCAACACCTTTTTCTCGGCTTCGGAAGTCAGATTTTTCCAGGGTTGGCATTGCTCGGCGAACAGCTCGCCAACAATGAGCGGATTGAAGGTTCCAGAGAGCTCACAGCCTCGACTGCGTTCCATGAGATTTTTTACCTCTTCAATGTAATCTGATCGGACCACGTTTCGATTATCGGGGCCTGCCCCAGGAGAAGCTTCGTCAATAATAGCACGTTGCTGGCCCTTCTCTCGCATGACTTCCTTGAAGTCGGCCAAAGTTTTCTGAACTCTAGCTCTCAATCGTCTCTTATACCCCTCGTCGGTTTTTGCGCCGCCAAAAAAAGGATGGTTGTATTCTCCGTTGATAGCCGCTTTCATGAGATTGGTATAGTCGCGACTTACTTTTAGCAAGTACTTGCGCTGCTCGTTGGCACTGCCGCGCGGAGTGCCAAGCCGGAGCAGGACAGAGGTGCAATCACGAATCGCGGTCTCGACGTCATTCAGAAGATCTGGAAGCTGTTGAAGGATTTGGTTCTTCAAAACGTCACTCAGTCGGGGTTTCAATGTCCCAACACCAAGATTGGATGCGTCCAATGTTGCCCAGATACCAGAGGAAAAGAAGCGCGCCTCTGCTGCATCTCGCTCGGCAGATGAAGCGTCTCGCATCTTGAAGTCTCTGTTCTTCAACACGTGCCACCCAAGCCGGAAAACAACATCGTTGTTCTGGGCCAACTTGACGTAGGATGCTTCGCTGTCAGAACCGACGTCCAAGGCATCTGGCTTGGTGATCAAGCCCAGTGTACGGTCACCCTCTGGATCGACCTCTCGTGCCATTTGGGTAATTTCCTGGAGCGCGAAGTCGCTCTTGGCCGAAACAACTGCCAGAATAATGCTTCGGGGGCTTCTCACGTACCCTAGAACCAAGTTCCTCACAGTCTCGGCATCATCGACAGATTGATCACGATTGCCGGCCCTGAACAAGCCGGGAAGATCTACCATGGTAAGATGTGGCTGCGTCGGGCCACATAGTTCCACGCGGAGGACATCGGAACTAAATACCTTGGTTTCGGATAGGCCCATTGCCTCCTTGGCTTTCTCAACCACGCTGCCGATATCAGGAGCATTGATATCGATTTCGGCACTGAAATCATTGAGACGCTCTTTTTCTTGGACGGAACACTCTGGACCGGGAATGATGGACACTTTGATCGCTTGACTGTCATGGCGACGCAGGATCAATTCTGTCGCGAACCGGGTACATAAGTTGTCTTTGGACGGGAAACTCATTCCGGATATCGCTTCAAGGACAGAGCTTTTGCCGGCCGACTGGTCACCGCAGACGACGATTTGTGGAAGATCCACATACCGGCTTATGCCCTTGGATCGCAGCCTGTCGATGATGTCGAGGAGGTTGCGATGGCCTCTAGATTGAAGTGCCACGGTCATTATTGTTGATACGATAATTACGATTGCTGATTGCTTGGTTTCAATGTTGACACAAGGGTGGGAATCGAATTCAACTGATGGGAATGAGATTGATTAGCGTGTCTTGCTCGTATCCTGAAGAATTTAAGATGTTTCGACGTGGCTTCTTATACTCAATCACACCGCGTGAAGTGCATGCACGATGCTGGTACGGATGCAAAATGAGTAAAATTGTACATCGTCCGTCTCCCCAGATTCGTTGTTGTTTATCTCTGTGCACAGTGCAGGTGTGTACAGGTGTTCAGTCTCAGAGTCTCAGACCAATTCTGTCTCTCGCAAGATCTCGTCGGAAACCTAAGATAAGAGGTCCGTAAGATACAGAGGCTAGAGCTCAGAGGTCTGCATTAAGTATGTACATGTATGCAGCATGATGCATCTTCAACCCCGGACGAAAGAAGCCAAGTGGTCTGTCACAGTATTTACAATACTCTGAAGTCTGCAATAACTATTACGCTCGGTTGGGTCGCCCCGTTTGTTCCAGAATCTCCTGTCGGAGCCCTTGCAGCCATCTTATACGTTGCATTTGTGTGTACTTAGTAGATACTAGTACCTTTCCAATATTGATTCTGTGTTTCAACTTCTGCACAACAACTCCTCTTTGTCGCAACTTGTTACACCAGATGGCCATACAGCATGTCTCGGTAAATTCGGCACCCACAGCCTCCTACCACTATCAATCCCTCAAGGAGTCAAGTCCAGAGGCATCTTCCAATTGCCGAGGTATCAGACCGACTGCGTGTCTCAATCTTTGCCAGCCTGTCATTTTTACCGTCCGGACTCCGTATCTTGCAAGTTGCTTCTCACGTCGATTTCTCTCGCACCATTGGAGCAGCGCAGATCTTTCAAGTAGACCGACAGATTTCTCGCAGAAAAGAATGGGCGCAGCCATCTGGCCACTCTGACGTGCGATAAATACCCCTATATACCGTGCGACAAGAATGATAGGTAGGAGATAGACCTGGAGTCTGGAGTCTTTTCAATCCCTCAACTCTGTATGTCAACATGCTGCATAAAAGCGTCCCAAGGCATTTTATGGAGTACAACATGACGTGAGAAGCGGTTACTGAAACTGGACAGACTGTCTAGACCATGAGAAGTTCACGGCCACTTTTCAGCCATCGATGACCGTGACATTATGATTTATCGTTCCCTCGTTCGACCACCATGATTCATCACATCCAGCACGATTTCTTTAGTTGTGCTCTCCAGAGTCCAGAGTCCAAAGGAGCTCTCTCGCTTGACGCTTGCTGGTGTCCTACATGTGTCGGCGGCGTTATGGTCGCACACAGAGCGGGTCAGAATTCTCGATCAAGTACAGTAGTGAAATAAAAGCTCTCAAGTTGGTTTGCACTTCAACTTCAACTAGATCTACAGGAATTTCCAGCAGTCCAAAACTCCCTGTTGAGGTCTTGCTGCATTGATGGATGATTAGTCACCGGCAAAAGACAGTGTATAAATGGTGCAAAGGGCCTTCGATCTACCGATTCTTCTTCCGAAGTTAAGCGTCATACATGGCAAAACAAAGTGCAAAATAAAGCCAATAAGCAACATATTCTTCTCCGTTCAATCCAGCCTACCATATGCTCTCCTTCTCAGGCTTAGAAGCCGCACCTTTGCCCAATTTCGAGTTCTTCTTCCCTTTCTTCGCCTTCTTGCCCATCTTCATCTTCTCAGATCTGGGAAAAGGTGTTTCCGGGTCAAACATCTCAGCGAATGTCAAGGGAGTCCAGGGCATCCCCCCTTTATCAGGGACCTCCTCAGCCGCCGATGCCTCCGAGCTTTCCGAACAATTATCCTCCGCCTTGATGATCGGTTCGATGGAAGAGCTTGGAAGGGGCGTCGCATCACTTCCGAAGCCGTCCTCGCGAGGATCGGTCGCAGAGGAAACCTTCGGGATTACATCGTCGCCGTCTTTTACGCTGTTTTGTCAGTTGAGCATTATATTTCGACAAGATATCTAGAACTTGTAGGGAGTCTCACCTGACTCCAGTGATCCCGTCATGGCGAGATTCATCAAGTCCCTCCGTCCGTCTTCCAGAACAGCAAGCTTCTGGTTGCACTTCTCTCGCTGCTTGGAGGCGGCCTCCGTCTCACCTGCAAGTCGTGAGATCTCCTCGTCTTTGAAGTCGAACAAAATATCATCCGGGAACAGATCCGGGAGCTTGGAAATGAGACATTGCTCCACGGCCAAGACACTGACGTCGTCGATGAATTTGTTGAGGGCGACCTAAAAGTGGCGTCAGTCTCGAAATTTTCTCGAAGGTTGCGCAATGCGGAGTCGCGACAAATATATTGTTACTCTTACCTCGTAATACGCTTCCATGTAGTCAATGGCCATTTCGCTTGCGAATGTGTCCATGTCGGAGTCAATTTTTTCGCTCAATTTATCGACGATAGATACCTCATCGATATTGCCCGTCCCGGAGTTAGCCGCAAAAAAGCCGTGTCGGGCCAGACGGCTCACTTCCGTCTCCAGCCGACACTTTCGTCTCTTATCTTGAGCTCGTTTCACTGTGTCTGTGAGATAGTCATTGTACGTGATGGGATGGCCGTCTGAATGTGGCTGAAGCAACTCCTTGAGCTTTTCGCCCAGCGCCCTTTTCAGCTTATCCGTGCCACCCCTCAGCATCTGTAAGATGGCGGGTGCTGTCTCCTTGATGGCGATGTAATCAACGATGGCATGCTCGACTTCATCTACCGCCTTCAACACCTTCTTCTCCGTTTCCGAAGCCAGATTCTTCCATGGCTGGCATTGATCGGCAAATAGCTCGCCAACAATGAGGGGATTGAATGTCCCAGAAAGCTCGCACCCGCGACTGCGTTCCATCAACTGTTGGACCTCATCAATGTAATCCGATCGCATTACCTTTCGAACACCGTAACCCAGAACAGACTCGGAAGAATCATCGTCGACAATTTTTCGCTGCTCGCCCCTCTCTCGCATGACTTCCTTGAAGTCGGCTAAAGTGTTCTGAACTCTGGCGCGCAATCGCTTGTTGTAGCCCTCGTCGGTCTTCGCGCTGCCGAAGAAGGGATGGTTGTATTCTCCGTTGATTGCCGCTTTCATGAGGTTGGTGAACTCGCGACTTACTTTCAGCAAGTATTTCCGCTGCTCGTTGGCGCTGCTACGCGGAGTGCCCAGTCGTTCCACGATGCTTGAACAAGCGCTGATCTCCGTCTCAACGTCATTCAGAAGATCTGGAAGCTGTTGAAGGATTTGGTTCTTCAAAACGTCACTCAGTCGGGGTTTCAATGTCCCAACACCAAGATTGGATGGGTCCAACGTCGCCCAAATACCGGAGGAAAAGAATCGTGACTCCGCTGCATCTCGCTCGGCAGATGAAGCATCTCGCATCTTGAAGTCTCTGTTCTTCAACACGTGCCACCCAAGCCGGAAAACAACATCGTTGTTCTGGGCCAACTTGACGTAGGATGCTTCGCTGTCAGACCCGACGTCCAAGGCATCTGGCTTGGTGATCAAGCCCAGGGTACGGTTACCCTCTGGATCAACCTCGCGGGCCATTTGGGTAATCTCTTGGAGCGCAAAGTCGCTCTTGGCCGAAACAACTGCCAGAATAATGCTTCGGGGGCTTCTCACGTACCCGAGAACCAAGTTCCTCACAGTCTCGGCATCATCGACAGACTGATCACGGTTTCCGGCTCTGAATAAGCCGGGAAGATCTACCATGGTGAGATGTGGCTGCGTTGGGCCACATAGTTCCACACGGAGGACATCGGAACTAAATACCTTGGTCTCCGAAAGACCCATTGCCTCTTTGGCTTTCTCAACCACGCTGCCGATATCAGGAGCATCGATGTCGATTTCGGCACTGAATTCATTGAGACGTTCTCTATCCTCGGCAGAACAATCTGGGCCGGGGATGATGGATACTTTAATCGCTTGACTGTCGTGACGACGGAGGATCAATTCCGTAGCGAACCGGGTGCACAAGTTGTCTTTGGACGGAAAGCTCATGCCGGAAATAGCTTCAAGGACGGAGCTCTTTCCCGCGGACTGGTCACCGCAGACGACGATTTGTGGAAGATCCACATATCGGCTGATGCCCTTGGATCGCAGCCTGTCGATGATGTCGAGGAGGTTGCGATGACCTCTGGACTGAAGTGCAACGGTCATGATTTTTGATGTGGATGCTGATGTGACTGCTGATGTGATTTCTGATGTGATTTCTGATACCTTATTTCCAATGAACGGTGGGAATAGAACGATTGGACGAGATAGGATAACGTTTCAGTTGCCTATAGCTTGAAAAATTGTAGTTTTGCTCGTTCCAACGTGGCTTCTTATACTTTTTTCGATCATACTGCGGGAAGTGCGCGCTGGTGGTCCGGATGCCAGACGAGTGAATCACCCTTCTTCCCCGATGCTGTCAAGTACAAATGACAGGCATCTGCGTTTGTGCTCGCTAATGCGATGATGTCGTCTGTTTGTTGCAGCCTTTCCCGAAAAGGGAAGCACTCGGCTGTGCAATCGGCGTAGACGAAAAGGCGACCAATATCCATCAAGCTGCCCAAACGAAACGTTTACCCATTAGAATAAAGAAGTGTCAAGAATTATGCGATCAATCCATGATGCATGTGAAAAGATCCCATTGACGCGGGACCCCTTCAACTTGGCAAACACACGGCGGGAGCCTGCACTCGGAACTCGAGCTGAGGACCGGACTTTCTCGTTTGCTCCAACAGAAGAGGCGTTGGTGTTTCTACAATGTTCTTTCTCAATCTGTCAAACGCAATGCAGTTGCCAGTTGCCAGTGAATACGTAACAAGCACAGGGAACACAATGAGACAGAACCAGCTTGAGGCTTCGCGAAGGATACATTGCAAACCCTGAAAAGTGCATCTCTGATGCAATGATCGTTTTCTTGAATTTTTGATGAGCATGGCTTTGTGCAGTGAAGGAGAAGTAGAATGAGGACCAGGCACTAGCCTAGTCTTCTATTCTGCAATACCATTCTTTCATGCCTGTGGTGGCAGTGCTGAATCTTATCTTGCAGCACAACGTGCAGTTGGCAGTCGGGTAATTCCGCAAGTCCAGGAGATTATCACGGCCATGTTGTCTTCATTGAAGGAGAGCATCGTGGTACATTATCGCCATTGAAAAGTTGGCGTTCTTCTCACGCCTAGAACGACTGTGAAGGCCGCGAATTTTGCCTGCGCAGGAGAAGAGGAGGTGGCACCACCGGCATTCCCTCTTAACAGGTATTCGACCATCAAGCAACCTTGCAGAGGAACGCCTAAATTTTATGATGTTGACGAGGACGACCATAAGCTATGTGGCCCCGAAAGTGTAAATTTCCAAGCCTCATGAATGTAAAAGCGACAGCGAGAGATCGTGCGTTTCTGCGGGAGGAGACGAGTTGCGTGAAATAGTAGCTAAGCTGTAATGGCTATTCATAAACAAAGTGGCTGGAAACATTGGATCAGAGAAGCGCCGTCGCGTTAACAATGGATAGAAACTACAGCCAAGCCAATGACCGTGAGGCGTCAGCTAGTCATGCCAATCCACGTTTCGCTAGCAATAGAACCAAACCCATAAATAACTGAATCGGAGCAGTATCTGGCTTTTCGATTCTCGACTTCGCCAAACTAGGTAGCTGCATGCAAGAGCCTCGGCCTAGTTTGAGATCATCCTACGACTGTCTAAGATCCGAGTAGCCTGCTGCTGTACCTGTTCAAATCTCATGAAGGAACAAGTCTCACTCTCCAAGTGGCTAAACAGAGCCGCGAGCGACACAAAGACCTTTGCGCATCCACCCCTCGTGTTGGGACACTTGTACACCTTGTCCTTGTGCCGTGGCGAGTTGAGATGCTGATTCAGACCGGCCTTACTGGAAAATTCAGAATGGCAGAGATAGCACTCCCAGAACCTGCCGTTCCACGCTCTACTCGTTGCTTCATATTGGACAACCTGATCGTCACGCCACCCAATCATCTTGTTGGTGATGAGTCCCCCGGGGTCGCGCTCACGGATGGCCCGAAGAAGGGTCTCCCGGTTCAGAGACGGCGCGCGAGGACACGACCCTGTTTCGAGATGGTGGCTTACACCGCTTGCTGTCGTGAAGGCAGTTTTGCAGAATGGGCATTGCATATTTTGGCCTCGATGGACACGGGAGTTCAGGTGCTGATAGGATAGACCACCCCCAATCGTCAGCGCCCCCTATTTTTCTGGCCTTCCTTTTCTTCCCATACCTGCGGAACGAAAGAAGCATCTATCTATGTCAGGGATGGAGAAGGGGCCCCTATTTTGTATTTTTTCCCTCTCTTACTTTCTTATATACTTACCTGCTTGAGGTTATTAGCGTTATCAAAATGCCGGTCGCACGCCTTGCAATAGTTTTTGTAGTGCCCGTGTTTCTGCATATGGCGATTGGCTTCGGCGTCGGAATGGAACAAGCGACTGCACGTTTCGCATTTGATACTTGGGCTCCAATGGCCATATCTGTCCTTGTGGTCCGCTTCTTCATCGCTGTCGTAAAATTCATCGTCGCAGTAGTCGCAGTCGTATTGCGGGTGATGACCGGTGCTGTTGGCGTGCTGGGTGCGGGCACGCGAGGTCGCAAAGGCGCGATCACATATGCCGCACTCGTAGTACATGATGAAGAAAAAGTTGGTCTGTTAGGCCGCGATGGCGATCCTATGTACGTCGACGTCGAAGTTCGATGAGTCGTGACTCGTGAGGAAGTCGAAATATTTTATGGTCCGGTCGACGTGAATTATGTATGGGATTCCTGAAAGCGTGGGCTGCAGTCGGAGCAGACTTGAAGATGATGTGTTGTTGGGTTGTGTAGGTGAGCTTGCGCGTATTTTTCCTTTGATGAGGAATACAGTACAGACGAGCAAGGCTGTCTGTCTGTCAGCATCTGATTTGAGGAGATGGTGCCGTCCGCGGAGAAGTTGCGAATGCAGGGAGGATACTCCGTACTCCGGAGAAGTAACTCAAGTTCTCAACGTTCTCAACCTGAGTCGGTCCAGTGGCGCGAAACAACACCAGCCACTTATGTAAGCACTCTCACGCGCCGCACGCAAAAACTTTGCACCGTCTGTCCTTCACATTGGTCGGCGATGACTGATGAATGATAAAAAAAATGATTTTGGATGACCCGTGCTCCTTTCTAATCCGTAGCTTCCTCGGCCTGAATATAGGTACGTTCATCTCCTGGCATGGAGATGGAAGAAATGGGCTCAACGTGTTTTGCGTGTACATGTACGGAGTAGGTAGGTATCTGTGCATGTCCCCAATATGTACGGAGTATGTCCCCAATATTGATTTTGTGTTTCTGCACGACACTCCCCTTTGTTGCAGGCTGCAGCTTGGTCCCCAACTTCCAAGAAGTCCAAGCCCCCCAGTCAATGCGCGCAGCATCCCTGTCTCGGAGACTTTGGCAGCCATAGCAACTCCTGCATACCTATGTACATACCTACCTAGTTGTACGGAGTACCTATCACTGACAGTTCTGAGTTGACTGTTGATCAACGCCTCAAGTCCAAGTCTGGAGGCATCTTCCCAATGCCTATCAGTCTATCAGACCGACTGCTATCATCTTTGACGTTATCGTACTGCTGCTCACGTCGATTTCTCCGCCACCTACGAGAAGCATGTACTTACAATCCACTCCGTAGAGCGGCGCCGATTGTTGCGGACACCTAGGTACCTACACATTTGCGTAGGGGCCTGGAGTCTGATCTTCTAAGTTATACCCTATATCGCGTCCGAGACTTACGGTGTTTGGCATTTGCAGAACATATAAAGGCACCCCGTAGTCGAAACATACACTACAGCAACATGCGCATATCTACCCAGCGTTGGCGGCTTGAATCTTGAAGAATGCAACTTTGTGCTCCGTACAGAGCAAACAAGACAGAGTCGTGCATACCTATTGTGAGCCCGCTCTAGGTACCTACCTACTGTACTAGACTTGCACGTGTGTCCACCAATTGTTGCAGTACACGAACACACTTTTGCGATCCGGATCAAGAAAGCTTAGCTGTTATGGTGTCGCTGGGCTGACGACGGCGCGTCGATTTGTGCGCTGCCCCGGAACTCAATCAATTTTTTCATCCGGAACTTCCACAGCGTGCGGTCCGATAGCGACATTAATACATACATATGTGTATACCTATTCTGCCATGAGCCATCTCGTGGCGCTTTGGCGTTTGAATGTGGAAGTTGTCGCGTCAGCTTTTGGAGCTGGATCTACGGAGAAGTTTCGCCCTCTTCTTGGTTGATACCTCCACGCCACCGCAGCGCATAAGAGGTACGTAGATACCCGCGGTCATGGGACAGTTTTTTGGCATCATTCAACGAGATGTTCACTTAGAGGCTGGAGCGCAACCCAACCAGTAAAAGAATTTCTCGATCCGGATCGGTTCGTCTTGACCTCATGGTCCATGGGGTAATAATGGATATATGTACATAATCTCGTCTGGTGTCAGGTTTCAACCATTGACCAAGACTCCTGGAGTCCAGAGTCCATCTCATGGAGACCGAAGCGGGACCTAAACAAGGGCGAAGCTTCAACCAGGTATGTATGTACATATGTACATAGGTAGGTACCTAGGTACGAAAGGGTAAGAAAGTCTTCACCAGTCCACATCCCCACTTTCCCAATGACGCCATTTCCTCTAAGCAGTCGAAATACCCCAAAGCGGAACGGGAGGGGCCCTCAAGTTCCCTTCCCTGCCGGCTGCCGACTAAAACTTTGCGGAGCGGTTTTTATATGTATGTTGTATGTATGTACATGTGTACTTTACATAGGTATGCACTAGGTATGTATGAGGTATGTATGTTCTACCTCTTACTCCGTACAGACGTGTCACGTACTACGGAAATAGCATGATAAACTAGTATTGCGGCAAGGCGCCTTTGCTGTGTTAGTCTGATGATTGATAAGGAAAATGGCTTGTGATGCCCTTTTTTTTTTACAAGGACTTGCGCTGTCGGCGCAGAAATTTCACTCCTCCTTCCTCTCCATGACCCGGTCCCGCTCACGTCTCGCGGTCATCTCGTGGCGGCATCCGCCGGCATGTGCCATGACACGCATGAGCCGGCGGCCGGAGCTTTTGTCTTTTGTTGTACTACAGGTATGTTACATGTAGGTACATACATACATCGTATTACCGAGAATCCAAGTGATGGCGTGCTACCCTTTCTCCACCAAGAGCCATCGTATTTCTCATCGTCCCAAGTCCAACGAATGATGGCACTGAACACAGAAGGGAAGCCCCAGTCCGCTTTCAAAACCACGACGATGACGCGACACGAGTGTTACAATAAATACTTGGCAGTCCCACCCTTGTGTTTCCGACTGCAGAATCCCCATCGCTCCTCTGGTCAAGACTCAAGTCGTCCGTATCACTCCTTGAGGCTTGAGTCCTTGGAGTCCTCGACCATCACATCATGGCGTCACCTCGCCCGCGCGACGACCACCCGGACAAGCTCAACATGTCCAACGCGGCGGCGGCGACAGTTCAAGTCCAGCCCGTGCCCCTCACGCACGAAACAGAAGAAAAGCTACATCGCCAAGACTCAGACTCAGACTCAGACTCAGACTCAGACTCGACCGCCGCCCCCATCGTGGTGGCCATGAATGAGAAGAAAGAAGAAGCCGATCTCCTCACCGACCAAGACAGCGATACGCTCAGCAAAGACGCCGAACAGGCCAGCGACACAAAAGCCACATATACCATCCTCAACCCCGACGGCCAAGAAGAAGTCGTCACCGAAGATGATGCTCGTATTCGTGATATCCCGGGCTACGTGCGCCGTGTCGTCAGCTTCACAGATGATGCCACCGAACCGACCCTCACGTTTCGATACTTCCTCCTCACCATCTTATTTGTTGCGCCGGGAGCGTTTCTGTCGCAAATGGCTCACTTCCGGACCACGTATGCGCCGTACTCGGTATTTTTTGTGCAAATCGCCTCCAACTACGTCGGCGTGTGGCTAGCCAAAGTTCTTCCAGACTGGAAGGTCCGGATCCCGTTTTTGCCGCCAAAGTACAGCTTTCGTCTGAATCCTGGGCCGTTCAGCACCAAGGAGCATGTCCTTGTGACAATTTCGGCGGCCTCGGGCGCGACGTATAATCTGGGCTACACGCCCATTGCCATGTCTGAGCTGTATTTTGGCGAGAGAGTCAATGGCGCGGTGGCTGTGTTTTTTATGTTGGCGATTACGTGGACGGGGTATTCATACGCGGCGCTGGCGAGGCAGTTTCTCATTTATGATCCCCAGTATCCCTGGTTTCAAGCGTGAGTTTTGTCCCTTTTCTTTTCTTTTTTTTCTTTTTTCTTTTTTTTTCAACAAGTCAGCTGTTGTCTCTGCCTGTGGCACTGTCATCGTGTGCACTTTTTTTTTTTGCCTTGATTCCAGAATCCTGCGAAGAAGAGAGAGCAATCGTGAATATTCACGGCTAAACAAAACCCAGGCTCTGCCAAACGGCCCTCTTCGAAACCCAAAAGAAGCAGCGCGAAAATCCCTCTCGCCTCTCTCGCAAGCAAATTCGCGTCTTCTTCGGCGTTCTTGTCGGCGTCATTCTGTGGCAGTTCCTCCCCGAGTTCGTTTTCCCGATGCTCGGCTCGCTTGCGTTTCTATGCTGGGTGGCGCCGCGCAACGCGACGGCCAACTTCATCGGCAGCGGCTTCGGCGGTATGGGCTTGCTCAATCTTTCGCTTGATTGGTCAAGTATCTCGTCCAGCGCGAATCTGTTCTTGACGCCCTGGTGGACGCAGGTCATCATGTTTGCGGCCTTTGTGTGTAGCGCATGGGTGTTGCTGCCGGCGGCCAAGTTTGGGAATCTGGCGAGCTGGGATCACGGGCTGATGTCGAATCGTATTTTTCTTGGTGAGTTGAAGTGATGACTTTTCCAAGCGCTTCCCTTTTTGTTTCTTCTTAAGCATGGCCAAGGTTGGCAAGGAAAGAAAGCGAAGAGGAGGAAGCTGAAAACTCTTTCTAAAAAATCTTTTTTTCACCTTTAATCTTTCCTTTGCCTTACCTTTGATGTCGGACTGCAGGAGGACTCGGTCCCTGGTTTGGAACGGCTCCCGCACTGCAAAGCTGACACTAACTTAACATGTTACATCGATTGTAGAAAATGGAACACGATACCCACTTACAACCTTGCTCACGCCCGATATGCAACTCAATCAGACGGCACTCAATGAGCACGGCGATCTGCACGTCGGCGCACAGTACCTTTGGAACATGTTCTTTGACTATGCCGCCTACTCGTCCGCCCTCGTCTGGATGGCCCTCTTTGGCTACAAGCAAATCCAGGCCAGTGTACAGAAATACATGCAGCGCCGCCATGCCAAAGACGGCCGCAAAGTCACGGAGCAGTACAACGACCAGCTCAACATTCTGCAGCGAAAATACGACGAGATCCCCTTCTGGTGGTTCGCGGCTCTGTTCCTCGTATCACTAGTCATCATGATCATCATCAGCGCGCTCGGCCTGCTCTTCATCCCCACATGGACCTATTTCGTAGGCATCGCCACCGGCGCCGTCATCGTCGTCCCGCTAGGCTGGCTCTACGCGCTCTCCAACTTCCAACTCGCCATCGGATCAACCAACGAGCTACTCTACGGCCTCATGATCAACTCTGTCTCCGGGTGGAAAAACCCCTGCGGCGCATCTACATACGGCGCCATCGCAGGAGACGCCTGGTACAGAGCCCAACTGAACCTTCAAGACATGAAGATAGGCCATCTCATGAAAATCCCCCCCAAAGCCGTCTTCTTCTCCCAGATCTTCGGCTCCCTCATCGGGATCCCCATCGACTATGGTGTCATCCGCTGGGTTCTCGACACAAAATTCGACTACATTGCCGGCCTCAAGCAGGATCCTACCCACCAGTGGACAGGCCAACAACTAGCATCCAGTCTCACCCTTGGCGTGCAATACGTCCTCGTCGGCCCGCGGCGCCTCTTCCAGCAACAACTCTTCAAGCCCGTCCCGTATGGCTTTCTCGTCGGTGCGGTCGCCCCTGTTGTGCTCTTCGTCCTGCATAAGAGATTTCCTCGCGCGAAGCTGCACCTCCTCAATACTACTATTTTCTTCTCCAGCATGTCCACGTTCCGCGGCAATATCAGCACGGGGTATTTCTCTAGTTTTCTGGGCGGCTTTGTTGTCATGTTTTGGTGTTATCGGCGGCGGTATGAGCTGTGGGCGCGTTGGAATTACATTTTGGCAGCGGCGTTTGATGCGGGATTTAATTTTAACATGCTGCTCATCTTTTTGTGTTTTGGGGCCGGGAAAGTGGTCAAGATGCCGCATTGGTGGGGGAACAATGCGGAGAGTAGTGAGAGGTGTTTTGCGTTACATGATGAGTGAGGGGCATGTTGTATTTTGCCTGTCGTTTCTTTGTTCTCGTGTTTTATGTTTTCTTGAGCGGTCGGTCGGAGTTTTGCTTCGGGTGTAGGGTGTTGGACTCTACTAGGTAGTACCATTATGTTGGAACGGTCACGAGCAATGGTGGCCATGAATCATGTCTCGTGTTTTGTTTAAAGTGCGAGTATAGATGCATCTGTGAAGCCCTCAAAAATACGATAGAAGGGGGAGAGAACGCACAACTTACGATATGAATATATAAAAAAAGTAATGGAAAATAAAATAAAAGAGACATCCCATATGCGCATTCAGTCAGATACCAGCCACAAAAGTCAGGACAGTTCTCTCGCACTACCTACGTACTTCTTCTCTGTACTGACCGGGTTGCGCCGTTGCGGCTATACCTAGTGACCGTTTGCCTTCAGACTGCGTGAAGCAGAGCCTAGAAGGAGACACTTGCTCATGCCGACCGACGTACATACTGAACTCAGCCGTGTAATGCAGTCTGCTCATGCTACTTACATACATAGCCACCGTCTCTTCATAAGTTCATCCCTCAACTCTCCGGGGCCCTCCAAGAGATTTCTTTCGCAAAGTACATACATACGTATCTGCACAGGCATCAGGGGGTGAATCACTTTTACGATACCACGTGAGAGCCCACGACTGCAGTACCCAGTTCGTTCAAGCTCCTTATATAAACTATCGCGACAGAAACTTGCTCTCTGCACTGTACTGCACTGTACTGTGCTGTACTGCACTGTACTGCACTGTAAAGCACCAAAATCCAACCAAACGTCCTTGCTGTGTCGCCCGTACAAACCAAAACGTTTAACGCATATCAACACTGTGCTGCTTCTATGTACTGAATTACCGTGAAACTAGACGCAGCCCAATGAAAACGCGTTCTCTCGAGTCTCCTACCTCGTCCAATTCGCATTCCTCACCGTCTGGACCGGCCAGGCCTCAGAATCTCAATCCATTGTGATTGGGCCAACTCTGACGTAGTCAAAATTATTCTTTTTATATTGTTTCTGGTCCAAACCACTTAATATATAAACAAAACCCATAGCTACGTACGCCCCTTGTTAATTTAATTGCCTTAGTACACGTGCCTTCTAATCTGTCCAATCCTGACTGACACTCTCGTCTTCGTCACTGATGACCCCCAAGTCTCAAGACACAACCACACACAAAGCCGCTCGCTCGCAATTTCGCCACATCCACACGTCAAGACACGCCGAGTCTACAAGCCCGATGTTTCCGACATGGGAATACGGCCTTCTACTGTGCTTAGTGCTGCGAGGCTGACTTCGCCAATCAACTTCCGCCCTGAGGCATCCTGTTCACCCGCCAGCAGCGCCACGCATTCAATCACATCCTCAGGCTCAAGGAGGTGCCATTTCGCGAGCGTCACCTTGGTGCTGGCACCGACCGTGACGGTGAAGACGTGGTCTTCATGCAACACCTCTCCGGTCGCCCCGTTCAAGCTGCGGAACATGTCCTCGTCTGTAAAGTCGTCGCCCATGCACAGCGCGAACTCGACGCGGCCGGGATTGGGATCCAGTTCGGTTGGCTCGCCGCCGGGATTGTGATACCGGGCAATGAGTCGCTTCGCGATCTCGCCCTTGTTGATGAACGTGGGACGGACTTCGACGTTGGCTTTGCCCGGCATGACCTCAATGTCCCACTTGTTGGCTACGCTGGATTCGAGCTCTTTGTGGCACTCGCGGGCCATGTGAATGCCTTGCTCGGGGTCTGCGAGTCTGTAGTGCCATGTGAGGGCACATCGCTTGCGCTCGATAAAAGAACCTGCATCTCGGCTGTCAGAATGTTTTGTCCAACAGCATGAAAATACCCCCATCCAACAGTGTGCCTTTGTGGCTGCATGTCATCAGGGGATGCAGGGAAATGGGCGTACCTGACACCTTGTCCGTGTACTTCTGGAACACTTCCATCACCTCGGCCTGCCAACCCATGTCGAACTTCTCCGCCAGATTGATCCACACTTCCGAGCCTGGATCCCTCATGAAACTGCCATGCTCGGCCGAGAACCCCAACTCCGAAATATGACCCAGATGCTGCTTAAGGAAATCTTGGTCTCGGCCGGAAATGATCCATACTGAATTCTTGGGGTCCTTGGCCAGTCGTCTGAGCGACTGAATCACGCGCTCCGATGGTATCGCAGCGCTGGGTTCGCGTACAATCGGAGTAAGTGTACCGTCGTAGTCAAACATGAGTAGTCGCTTCTCCGCGGACCTGTAGTTGGACAGCATGTCGGCACGGTCAAGCAACGGTGTCGCATTAGCCGGATTGGACTCCCCCAGCACACCATAGACCTTGCGGATAAACTTGCTGATCCAGGTCTGCACGTTGTGTGTTGTGACATGCTTGTATAGGTGTTGTTGCATTTCCTTGCGCTCAGCGTCCGGCATGGTCAGCGCACAGTTAATCTTTTCCGCAACCCCGCTCAAGTCCCAGGGGTTAATGTGAATTGCATCGCTCAGGCTGCCGGCCGTGCCGCTGAATTCGGACAAAATCAACGGACCGCTTCCATCCTTTTGGCACACAATGTACTCCAGACTGGTCGTGTTCATTCCATCTCGGACCGAGGTGATCAAGCCAATGTCGCCCGCCCGGAGGAGAGCAAAGTACTCATCCTGATTGAGGTACTGTGGATAATGTTGTACGGGAGAGAATCCCAAACTGCCATACTCGCCATTGATCTTCATGACAAGCTCATTGACCCGTGTGGCAATCTTTGTCTCGTCGCCATCCCTGTCCGCTTCTACGCTGGTAGGGGAGGTGACCTGAATGAGAACAACCTTTTCTCTCCACTCCGGATACAGCTCAAGAAATCTTTCAAATGCCTGCAGCTTCTGTGCCACTCCGCGGACGCTATCCAGGCGATCACGTCCGACAATGATCTTCTTGCCGGCGTACATCTTTTTGAGAGCGTAGTATTTCTCATCGACCGACTTTGCCCAAGCGTGTTTCTCAACTTTGGTGGCGTCAATGCCAATGGGGAAGACGCCGACTTGCACCCGTGAGCCATAGGCATCGATCCCTAGTGTGTCAGAAGGAAAGCCCAGTATCCGGGTGCAGCAGCTCAAGAAGTGCCGCGAATAGCTGTACGACTGGAACCCTATGAGATTGGCGCCAAGAACCCCTTCCAATACCTCTTTGCGGCGAGGCAGACATCGTAAGAACTCGCTACTGGGAAAAGGTGAGTGGAAGAAGAAGGAGATGTACATGTTGTGATTCCGCTGACGAAGCATGCTAGGAAGGAGCAGGAGGTAGAAATCGTGCACAATGACAATATCGCCAGGCTTGTAGATTTCGATGATCTTGTTGGCGAACTTCTGGTTCATGCGGTAGTAGTCGGCCCACTGAATGCGCTCCTTGCGACCGTCCGTAGGCTCATTCTGCTTATAGTGGAACAGCGTGTAGAGATCATGATGCGCATACCGCCGCCACCTTGACTGATCTTTGAGCATGATGCCCTCATCCGTATCGTCGGCTTCGTCCGATAGCCAAACAGGCACCGTGCGAATGGTTTTGCTGTGCGAGAGAGCGTGCTCTAGCTTCTGCTGGTCTTCTTTCGGCAGCCACAGACCATCGACTGGAGGTGGAGTCGGGAGACGCGAGTTCGCATCGACGGGAATTGGAGCGGAGAGGACATTCCGTGAAGAGGCGCCCCCGGTGCTAGGACCTGCCGGTTGGCTGCTGTTTTTCGTCGGCTGCTCGGGAGCTTGTGCAAGGAATTCAGACGCTGAGTCGTGGGCTGACTCGATTTCTCCGGTCCAAGCCACGAGCGTGTGGTTCCAAGGTGTCGAGTCGGAGGAGAGGTAGGCAAAGGAGTCGAACAAGGCGGATTGACCACGACGAGGTCTCAAGTCCTGCGAGCAACAACTGGGTGTTAGCGCTGCAGTTGGCCACGAAGACAAACAAAAGCCGAGCTGATCAGAGATGGAGCCAAAGAGGCGGCCGTCCGATCAATGCGTTGGCCATCGTTTCAATTTAATCCAGCTCACCCAATCTTGGCCGCGATGATGTGTGAATGAATAGGGGATGTTGAAGGCGACGGAGATGACGTTGCCGCTGAGACCCAGATCCGGGTTGGCGGCCCGAATCTCAGACAGAGACTCGCGGCGCGCCATAACGAAGGGCGCAGCGGTGCCTGCGGAAGTAATGCTCTGTTTTGGAGGAGGAGCGGTCTTAACAGGTAAATTGGAGATCTAGGTCAAGGTGAGACAGTGATCATGATTGTTGTAGCACTGATGGTAATAGGAGACAATAGTCTGGGGTCGTCTTCGGGGAGTCGGGAGTCGGGACAATGAGGGGTGAGGGGTATGACGCCGACCTTGGAAGGTCGGACCAATGGCAGCGTCCCACTCTCTGCCTTGGCAGCTGGGAAATGAAGAAGGAAATGAAAACGGGAAAAACGAATCTCGCCCCAAGTCCAAAACGATTCCGGCTTTTAGGAACCGTTGTTCCCTGTTTGTCTTCTCCAGCCTCCTCCAGGTAGGTATGTATGTATACAAACTCCTCCGCAATCGTCACCGCCCGCGGATGATGAGGATTCGGAGCTCCCCCGCAGTATGTATGTACCAGGTACCTATGTACATAGGTAGGTACATAGGTACCTACCAAACTAATACAGAGGTACATCGGTACATCGGTACATGTATGTACCCGCATATTCATAGGCCTCGTATTACGGAGTATCTGATGAAGATATGTTGTCGATGGCTCAGCAAAAGCAGCTCGGATGGGCGCGACTTGGATCCCAGCAGACAATCGGCCATGGTGTCTGGTCATCAAGACGGATAATCGTATCAGAACCTACAATCGGAGGAGGCACCTTCAAGTTTCAACACTTGTTTCCAACCTCCTCACACGTCACGAACTGACATTATGTTAATGGCTTCCGATACTTTGCTACATTATACATATGTACATATGTAGTCGTACGGTCGTACCTACGTACCATCTGATCGTTACGGAGTACTTTCCCCCAGACTTGCAGATCGCGGGAGTCCATCGCGCTGAGCCTCCGAGGTACATATGTAGGTATGTACATACTAGATTGACAAGTCGACGCACAAAGTGCGGTGAGCATATAAAACGTAGAGACCCGAGAGTCATTGCACAAACGCTGTACACCGCACTTTGACGCATGTCTCACGATGACGAGTCACCAAGGTGTCGTTGGTTTGGCAGACTGGACATATGTATCCTTCACTGAACAGCCCTATGCGACTGATATTTGACTGGTAATCAGGCAGCTGTATTGACAGGCTTGACAGGCTTGACATCCTGCTATGGAACCAATTTCGATGTTACACCGACATGTCCCGTCTATAAATGTAGTACAACATTCTCAATCACGATTCGCCGCGTCGCTGTGAGTTTTTTTGCCAAGGGGTTGTCACTTCTAACTTGTAAGTCAAGCTCGCCTACTATGGTTGCCTACTATGGTTGCCTACTATGGTTGCCTACTATGGTTGCCTACTATGGTTGCCTACTATGGTTGCCTACTGTGGTTGCCTACATTGCTGGGTTCAGGAGGATGCAGGGATTTGGATGCGTCTGTAAGTTTTTGGTGCCAAGGCTTCGGAGTCTCTTTTACCACCAGTAGTCCACATGAGACGACGATGGCTTCAGAAGTTCAGAACATTTATTATGCTTGGCAAGTGGCTTGAGGTGCTTGTCTTGATGCTTGTGCTCGAAAGTTCCATACCCCGTAAGGATCTTAGTACATACAGTTGATTTAAGCTTAAACTTGTTAAGCAGCATATCTATGTATGTAGGGTGTCTGCATGCCGGAAACTAAGATACCTAGATGCCAAGAAAGCAAAGTGGTTACATCGGTCCAACAGCGTGCGGATGCCGGAACCTCTCAAGAGAATAGATGTTGAACAGCCTACACAAATTGCCAGAATAGTTCAGTGTATTGTTCACCATGTTACATGACACTAGAATGTTCGCCGTGACGAATTACGAGTGATAATCGAGGCACCCACGGGCTGTTCGTCTACAAACATACCTACCTATGTATGTACTTGTGGGCAGGCTGAAGTTGTAGCATCAGCTCGTATGTTACATCTTGTACCCTCGGTGAAGTCAACAGCATGAAGTTGCGCCTTGATGCATGTGAGAGTTTGAAAATAGAACGGTGCATGTTCGAGAGACGACGCTTGGAACCTGCCGTGGCATGCTCTTTTCTTTGTGGTATTGAGTACATAGATCGAGACACGGAGTACATAGGTACGGAGTACAGGTTTCGAAACTTGGAAAGCCACCGAAGCCGAAGGTGGGACTGTAAGATATCGCTCCTCGATTCACGTGACTTGCTTCCCCTCAATGCGCTTTTTTCCCGCCTTTCTAGTCACTTGCTGGTCTTTCGGCTTCACCTCGCTTTAACGACGCGACACAAAAGATCCGGATATCCGCCGATAATCAGCCATCGCGATCTGTAGTGCTCGCAATCATGTCAGCATCTCCACCACTCAAACAATCACCGTCTTCATCACCATCTCAGCAAGATGCCGCCCATGTATACGCCAGCAATGGGTTAGACATCCTGCAGGCCGCCAGCGATGCTGCTCAGGCCATCCAGAATCCCCAAGCTCTGCAACATGCCGCTGCTGCTGCCGCCGCCGCTGCCGAGGCCGAGTCCCAACAGCAGCAACATCAACATCAACAACATCATGCTCAGATGGCAGATGCTTTGTCTGGTCTCACAGTCTTGTCACAAAGCCCGGAGATAGCACAGCACATGGAGCTTGGTGTGGTCGGAACGGCCGGGGAGATACGCGATCCGATCATCAACCCCAAGCTGACCAGATTACGACGTGCATGCGATTTATGCAGCCGACGAAAGGTGAAATGCGACGACTCCAACATTCCGTGCAAGCCATGTCGCGAACTCGGTGCAGACTGTACGTGGGAGCGCGAGACGAAACGACGCGGACCGCCCAACAAGCATGCCGAAGCTGCCAAGGCTGCGAAGCGGGCGCGAATGGAAATGGCGGCGAATGGGGTCTCTGGGATTTCCGAGGTCTCTGGAGCCCCTTCTCCGCAGATTGCAGCCAAGACTTTGATGAATATATCGTCTGATGGTATTCTTGATGCGGAGTCGATTGCTCCTATGCCGGTGCTGGAGCTTCTAGTGGATGATTACTTCACATACATCCACCCGCTGGCGCCGTTCCCACACGAACCCGCATTCCGACAGTCATTTGCGAATCGAGAAGACCGGAGCAAGCCCGAGTTCTTGAGCTTGTTAGCCAGCATGATTGGTGCTCTGGTGGCATCATTTCCAAGAAGCGCGAGGGAACATCTCAAGGCCCAATATAGCACGCACCTGTTTCCCAAGGCTATCGTTCTGGTGGAGCAGTGCAGAGAGATTGCTCTGCTTACGCGGGGCAACAAATGGATCTTGAAGCAGCCCAAGACGTTGGACGATGCATGCACTAGCTATTTACTTGCCTTGTCCGCCGTGAATACACTGCAGTGGAACGCGGCAAGGCATTTCATGTCGGAAACCTTGACTCTGATCCGGGAGCTAGGGTTCCAAAAACCCAAACACCCCGGAGAGTTGCCTACATTTGGATCAGATCCCTATTCTCAGGAGCTGTCTCCATTCAATCATGTCAAGGACCAGATTGCAAAGCGTCTGTTCTGGTGTTTACTGCTAGGCATTCGGTACGTGCCATATCTACTACGTGGGGTGATGATGGTGGCGGATCTTCTTTCACTTATCCCGGAATGCGTAACAGGACTGACTTAAGATTGCAGGTCAATGGCGCAACTAGGCATGTCTGGAGCAGACACAGTCATCGCGCCATCTACCCCAAGTCTGCCCTATCCCTCATACCCCGAAAACGTGGACGATATCTGTGTTCTTGCAAATGAGGTCATGCTTCAACCCGAAGGGAACGTGACTCTGCTGACTGGTTTCCGGTTCGGCATCGACATCTACATGACCATGAACGGCGTAGTAAGTCTGGAGCTAGCATACGGCATGAGCACGCTGCCTTGGGCGGATCAGCGAATTCTGCTGCGAGATGGCTTGATCGCTGCCAAGGGCATCACGGACAACCTGCCACCAGAACTCCAACTGGCATTGCATGGAGAGGAAGCCAATCTGCTAGCCAGCTTGGATGCATCCGGACTGCAATACGTGCCGCCCGTGTGGCCGAACCCCCAGCCCGCACACGACATCCGCCACGTGATCAAAGCGCAGCCCGCACAACGCCGCCGGCTGCAGTACGAGATCCAAAAGGCCAACATCTTCATGTCGCAGCTAGCCACAAGATCGTACTTTGTCGAGCTTTACTTCAATCTGCGCGATGTGCACCTCGCCGAAGAGCAAGCCAATCCCATGGGAAACCAGCGGACCGAGGCAGAGCAGGCTTTTCACGATGTAGACGACGAGGAGATCCATTCCCTCATGACAGGAGAGCGGGAGGTGATTGTGCAGAATCTCCTCGATGTGATTGGATCGATTTCGCAGCGCAACATGGAGCCAAATGGTCTCTCATTGATTAACAAGATTCGCCAAGTGGCCTCGACGTTACTGAATACTTCTCAGGATCTCAAGGGCCCTGTGGCGATCAAGTCGGAACAGGCCCTCTCGCAGCTCATTGAAATTTTGATGAAGCTAGAGAAGACGGGTCTCGCAGCTGCGAGCAGGTCGGCGGATCCGATGCAGATGACGGCGGAGGACGAGGATGAGGAGCTGCGGTACTGGGCTGAATTGCGGGAGTATCAGTTGCGATTTGCGGCTAGTGGGCAATATGCAGCGAGTTTGGGGTGAAGCTAGCTGTACGATTTGGGGGCGGTAGTCAGGGAGGATGGAGGCATTCACGAGCCATGATGAATGGAGATGGATGCTTAGAATATTATTCACATGTACCTTGATGCATAATATTCTATGTTGAACCTAGTGGTGGCTGGCTTATTCGTTCATCATGCACGCTGCACATATATCCTGACGCATGTATCTTGATCTCGAATGTGTTTATGTTGGCGCAAGGAGAAGCAGCCTGGAAACTGTTTCAGCAGATGAGTCATCGGTCACTATCATCTAGTACGAGGACGTCAGGAATACCCAAATTGCCCATCGCGTCAAGACTTGTCACCTCTCTCGTTACTGTGCCAGTCTCGTAGCCTTGTTTTTGTTCAGCACACATGGTATGTATGGATTGGTAGGAGTCTACACGATTAGCATACAATTGCACATGATATACGTACATTTACTACATGATCTCCTGTCTTTGAGATAGAACTATTCCTTTATTTTAGATTATTCGTCACACTCCCCACCATGACAGCAATCTCCCGACCCCAATTCATCTCAGCAGCCTTTTCCTTCTTCTTCCCCGTCGTGAACACCGTCGGTGGCTGAGAGCCCGTCAGAACGGCCTGCCGAATCGCATCCCCCACGTTAGCCTTGTTCGATCGCAGCGTCCGGGCGACGACGCCACCACGGTGCGCAATATCTTGCACGCGGGTGGCGAGACTGCCGGCCATGGTGCGCCAGAAGTAGGACGCAAGCGAGCCGGTTTCCAGGTGAGCGAGGAGAGGCTGGACCAAACTAGCTGGTTGTTTGTGAGTTGCGGACGCAGACGTGGACGGAGGCGGCAGAAGAGGGTGATTCGGGGGCTTGTTCTCTCGGAGGATGATTTCGAGGCCAATCACGTTTTGGCACCGGAGGGTGACTTCGGCGAGTGCTCTGTCCAGGGAGGGGAGTTGGCCGAGGGAGCGGGACAGGGCCGTGATGCTAGCCTGGAGCGAGAGACGGATGAAGGTATCGAGCGCGGCGAGCAGCAATTGCGGAGTCCACCGCTCGTGTTTCGTGCCAGAGGTTGTCGTGGTGGGAGGAATGGGTGATAGGAGATAGAGGGCCGTAAAGGCGGATTCCAGCTTGGCTCGTGCCTCTTGGCCCTGAGAAAAGGTCATATTGGCGGGCACAGAGAAGTCGCGCACGACTCGCTCGGCCGTCTCGCGGACGGATCGCTCCAGCGGCGCAATGACGGATTCTTGGAGAGTCCGGATATTGTGTACCTTGTCGAGTCCGTGGCCCTCTTCGTCGGGACCTTTGCTGTCGAGCACCTCGCGGAGCGAGACGATGGTGTAGGAGCAGCGAACGAGGGCCCGGTGATCCATTTTGGTCGCGTCCGAGGCATTAAGCTCGGAGTGTTGCACCTCTAGGTGTCGTCCGAGTTGTAGACAGCGACCAACGGAACGTCCCAGTCGTAGTGACTCCCATAGCCGGAGCGCAACATGACGGACCTCGTCTGCCTCGGCGTGCTTATCAATAACCTCTTTCTCTAGTTGCTTGTAGCTGTCGTTGAGGCTCTTGAGCTGTGTGTCCAGCTCCGAGATGATGCGCTTGCTAGCCTGGTTTTGCGAGATGGTGAACTCGAGCAGAGGCACGGCATGTCTGGTCGTCAGGGCATCGATGCGGGAGTCGACTTCTTGTGCGTCAAACAAGACGCGCGAGAGAGGCGTAGAGAGATCCAGAGGACTGTCCTGGGGATTATTCGTCGAAACGACCAGGTCGTTGGCGTAGGCGGCTGGGGAGAAGTCGGGAGCCAGAAAGGCTTCGTAGTCGACATAGGAGGAGGGCTCGGAGGGTTCGTCCTGGCCGAGAATCTGCTTCGTGCTGGTCATTGCCGGTACAAGATATCGTCCCGATCGGTGTCTGCTCTCGGAATACACGAATTGACTTCGAGGTCCCGGTCCAATGTCAAAGCGTGGCCAGCGACACTGCGATGTGCTTCGGATGTAGTGACAGTGCCAATGCCCGCAAATCGAGAGCAAAGGGCAATTGGGGCCAGGAGAAACAGTCCGTCGATGGCTTACGTACGTAGAATGTATCAGGATTGTAGTTTATCGATACCCGGCGGTATTGGCGACCATTTCGTGGACCGAACAACGGCTCTGTCTCGGGCGGGAAGCAAAAGCCATAATTGTCATGAAGGTCCACGACCTCCACATCGTTCTTGTCCCAATTCGGTGGGACGGGAACATCAGCCCGATGAGTCGATGACACAGTGCGGACATTTGTGCTGCAACGGCCAAGGTGTACCTAAAAGCCCGTGGGCCGTTGACGGTTGAGCCTTGCGATTCTTAAACAGTATGGCGATGCCCCACATCGCAGGTGCTCACTGCTCACTGCTCACTGTTGCTTCGAAATAGCGACGCACTGTGAAGTTGGAATGTCCGTCGCGGCTTGGAACGGCGACTTAGCCTCCGCGTCCGGCTTCGCATTCGCACTAAACGACAGTCCGAGGTTCCGCAATATCTCGCCGTTTCTTTTTTACCTATTTCTCTCCGTCTGTCTTTGGATTTTCTTACGCAGTTGCCAGTTGCCAGTTATCCCATGGTTCTACTGGTAAAGATTGGTCGGTTTGCTGTGGTATCAAGGCGCGACGACCCCTTATTATGCCCCATGATCAAGTCTCGACAAGACCACGCACAATCTTACTAGAGGCATAGCTACGATAAGCACTGTCGTCATCATCCGTCGAGCCTCGCGCCTGCGAAACATCCCTTCCGACCCCTCTGCCGAATCCCATTTACGAGCGCATCATAGCCAAGATCACGTCAGTCTAGTCATCCTGGAACATGGTCGGCTTTGATATCTTTGAAGCGCGGGACCTGTTCATCCGAGGCCAGGACTCCTATCCACCTGGCGAGAATGCTACCGACACCCTCATCGCCGGCGTCCATCTCAACGCCACGGCCCTAGATGTCGCCAACTACACATTTTATCCTGGCAATAATACCTTGTCGAATGGCTCAGACTGTTACCTAGCATTCGTTCCTTATCAGCCGACCTTTGTGCACCCCAACGCCAGTTTTGTGAATGCGACCACTTGTTACAGCTCGATTTATGCCATTGGACATCGTGGACTTGCTGGCATCGGTATAGCAGTTGTCTTTGCCCTTGCCATTATCCTTTCTCTGGTCTGTCTGGCCAAGCATGGCGCATTGTACCTACGTGGGACCAGGCGATTCTATCCAATCGGTCGTCGATGGCAGTGGTACTGGGCGTGTTTTGTGTCGGCATGTGCGCTCGTCAGTTTGTTCACTAATGTCGACATTGAACGCTTCTATCTGCAAGACCTGCCCATTGTTCTGAGCGTCTTCTTCTGGTATCTGTTGTGCATGGGCACCATGGCCGTGGTGTGGGAGGCTGTCCGCCATTGGGGCAGCTGGCTGGAGAGACAGTATGTTGATCCTAATCCTTTTGTGTATCGCGAAGATGACAAAAGGGCCAAGATTGAATTCTGGCTTCCGCTGTGGTTTTACTTTTGGGTCTGGATGGTACGTTGTGGCCTGTATTATTGACTCCAAAGTTCAACGTCTGACCATCTATGGCTTGATCCTGCCTCAACTCTCACTAATAACTGTTCCTGGTGCTAGAACTTCTTCATGGCTGTGCCTCGAGACTGGAATTTCGTCAGATCCCAGAACTACCCGCAACAGATCCAAGACACTGCCATTCCAAATGCCACCGGTGCTCGGTTCAAGGTCGGCGCATTCTGTTTGGTCATCGCTTGGATCACTATCCTTTATTCTCTGCGCCACTCCATCCACCATTACAAGCCGCGTCACCGTGGAATTTTCAACAAGGCTACGGGATTTCTTCAAGCAGTGCCGCTTCGGTTGTTTCTTCTCATTGTGTTGAGCGCTGCCATGATCGCATATCAGATTCTCATTACATTCAAGTGGGATCTATCTCTCATGGTTGCAGTGGGAGCTAACGTGCCCGCCATCATGGCATGGGGCTACGGTCCATCAGCGCTCATCTTGTACGTGCAGATTGTATATGGGTTCGTCGCGCCAAACGAAGACAAGGAGCTGCTCAGGCAGAGAAGACAGCGAGGCGAGACCAACGACCGCGAGCTAGGCATTGTTCGCAAGCCTGCATGGTGGCGACGTGTTCGCGGAGACCATCTCCGGACCATGCGCGACAAAATCAACCAAAACGTCAACGAAGTCGGCGGAAAGCGCGGTGTTGGCCGACGGGCCGAAGATGCCGCAGAAATGCAAATTAGACTCGAGGCCGAACGGTCCGCCATCAACGATGACAGCGGCCTCGAAATGGGAAGCCTGCCAGGCCATGCGGCCACAACTACGACCGCAGCACTAGCAGCAGTAGCAATCGACCCGCGAGACGATCGCTACACGGGCAAGAATACGCGTCGCCAAACAGAGCGAGTAGTCCAGAATGTAGCAGGTCTACTTTTTCCAAATGATGCAGCTGCGGAGCGAGCCAGGAGAGCAGCCATGCTCTCGGAAGATGGCCCCCCGCCTCCGTATCCGAATGAGGAGAGGGAGAATCGCTCTCCTGAGCGGCGGCGACCTGAATCGGCTCATCGCTCAAGTAGTGCATCCACGACACAGAGTACCAATGTGCAGCCGCAGCAGGTCAGAAGTATGTTGGATGTCTAGTACCAGAAACTTCCTTTTGACGAAGAGGATTGTTTCACGCTTGGGAGGATCGTTTCATATACGGGGGTATGTGCATGACTATGACTGCTGGTCGGGTTGGTCTACCCCTTGAGTCTTATTCTTTTGCATAGCGGCCGGCGTTTGTCTGATGGATGGGCTCTGCACGCTGTGAACTACCTAGGTATCTCTTCAATCTAGTGGCGCGTATAAGAAGCACTATAATTTGGCCTGCTCCCTCTTGCCTTGATCTATCGGGGTACATGTTGGGTCCATCACCATCGTGTGCTTCGTGCGCACACTGGGGTATTTTGAAGTAGAGCGCCAGGAGTCCAGGACGCTCGATGTTCATCTTCTTTCTGGGCGCGTGGAAGGTGGTCATCTTGACGGTGATCACGTCTTGCGGCAGAGGCAAGCAAAAAGCTATCAGTCTAATTCCCAGAATTTTTCACCTATTTCTCTTTTAATCCTGTCGCAAGTACTTTGTAGACTTTCTTATACCTTAATACCTTCATTCAATCGACTGCTATTCAATAGCAGGACAAGATGTCATGCATGCAGATGATGCAGCATGATCCATTCACTATTGATAGATGCAGCGCTTCAACATTCTGAACAGCTGCATCGGTGTGCATCGTTGCGCTCATGGAAGATCGGAAAAACGGGAAGCTGCGCAGCTTACGCCTTCCTGACGCTTTTGTATATGATATCATCATCTTGAGCGGGCCCTGAGAAAGACTTTCATACACATTCCTCTTGATAACGCTACTCCAGATGGAGCGTGGAGCAGTTGCAGCAGGTACCTACTGCTCCTGCCCCAGTTTGCCACCTGAGAGGTACCTATTTCCTGCTACGGAGTACTCTCCGTGAAAGATGATCATTGATTTGTGATGCTTTCGTCTTCACTATTTCTCACAACAAAATGGCACCTTTTCAAGTCGGTCGTATGATCTTTTTTTGCTTAACACCACTTATGTACAAGCTTTGACGAATCGGTCGACCGCCCTCCAGGAACCAACATGCTGGATCGCAAACCCCACACCCGATTCCATAAGATCCATATCTCGTTCCTCGATCGCGAGAGGCAACACGCTGTGATATACATAGGTACTGCGGGTTCGGCAATGCATCCGGTAGCTCGAACTCTCTACATAGGATTCGTCATCTGTCATTTCGCGACTGGTGATCGAGGCGAGACGAGCCTACGGAGTACATACATACGGAGTACATATGTATGTACATACCTACCTAGATATTCTGTTGACGAGCAGATGCCAGGGCGAAAGTCCAGGTACATATGTACCTATAATGGCCACTGGGGTCCTGATGCATGGATCGACGCCTATGTACCTAGGTAGCTTACCAGGTAGCCTCTTGAATCAGCCACCCAGCCTCGTCCCCGGCATGTAACAGCGTCGGCATCGGTAGCCTGTAGGTGTGAATGACAGGCATTTCCGATTACAATTTGGCGAACCCTCTTACCTACTCCAGACTGCTGTTACTTCTCAGACTGATGCGACTGAGCAGCGGCTTTCGTTTTATTAGTCGCTGAAGCTTCTGACTGGCGACATTCGGAGTACATACATACATACATACATAGGGTGCCTCCTATCCAGCGGCTGGTCATGTTGGAAACCGTAATAATAAGGGCTACATTAGGTACCTAGGTAGGTACCTAAGGTACCTAGGTATGCACATTGCAGCAATGCTCATGTTATTTAACCCCACCTACGGGTAGAGGTACCTAAGCAAAGCTTTACCTGGGTCCTGACTCCTCCGAGATCCTAACAGCCAGGCTCTTCGTTGCCGAGGCTGCACTCTACGGAGTAGAGTAGGTAGGTGCGGAGTAAAATACTCTTATATAGGTATGTATGTACAGTCAACCCCCGATTGTAGTCTTGTAGTCTTGACGAGACAGAAATGGTCCTTTATGCATGGATTCAACTCGGCACATGAGAGTTTGAACCGCTCTACTCCTGTCAACCGCAGCACAAAAGGATTCAAGAACTGATGTGCGGGATGACACCATACGAAGCTTGGACTGCAACAGTGCGAAGCAGTGTCCCAGACTCCCAGCCTTCAGGGCGCGGGGCCTCAGACGTCCGCAGAAGGCGGTCTGGCGTTGATACCTACCTAGGTGTCATTGTGTTATAACTTATGGACATGGGTTGCTGGATGGGATGCTGGGGTCAGGACTCAGAAGAAGAGGTCAGTCAGGCTGGTCCACTTTTTTAGTGCAATTTGCAACGCTGGGTTACCGCCACCAGCCGCTGCCCGCTTCACATGTGGCTTGATACTGTGTGAACTTCGAACGACAGAGAGTAAAGACTAGCAATTGAGATGATGTTGGTGACGTTACTGACACTCTCCCGTGCGGCAGCACAAGACCAAATGTGCGAGAAGTTAGAATAGCTATGTACAGTGGCCCCAAATGAATAACGCGAAAATCTCTCCACTTTTCGTCGCGACGCGTCAATTTAGCTTCATCCAAAAACCAACCCATCATCTTTGAGCAGACATGTCTACG
>SRQH01000099.1:0-57892 GCA_018360345.1 Claviceps sp. LM84 group G4
ATCGCCCCCCGGTAAGGGCGAAATGAATGAACAAGCTTGTAGGCCGCTCCCAAGCTTATGCGTGCAACCAATAAGCTTGTACCAAAGGGGGGTCACGCGCGAAGGTAGGTAGGTATTCGAGTTCTCTGCACCGCCGCCGCGATCACATTGCTTTCGCACCCCGCTGACCTTGTGTAGATGACACGGCGCTTCCTTCTTTTGTTCTTTCCGACGTGCGCCGCGGCCCAGGCCGATTGCGAAATCGTGAACAGTTTGACTAATAAAAGATGCGGGTCATGCATCTCAATCAAGTTGTTCCCAAGGGAAGCAATGATCCTTTTTTGGCGCTCCTCTTTCGCGGACGAACTACCTATACCTACATATGTACATGATACAGCCATACCTGGCTATATACATAACACGGAGGCACCGCCATCAGGAGTTAGGAGAAAGAAGGCTGTGGGCCGTGGCACTGTGCGCACTGCGCGCGCTCACCTCAGGTCTCTGACAAGGGATTGCGGCCAATCGCGTCGCAGCTTGGTGTTGCCCAGGCCCCAATGATGCCTGTATGGAGTACATAGGTACCTACATTATAGAGGTATGTATGTACCAGTGCTCAGCAATTCTCAATTGGCAACAAAAAGATACATACTTACAGAATACAGAATACAGAGGTCATTTTTCCATAACTGGCTCAGATCAAACTATCTCCATTGGTTTGAGCTCCGTGGATGAGTTTGCTCAGTTGGCAGTGGTAGGTACCACTCGTGACTCTGTATGTATGGGACAAGCTTACCTAGGTACCTAGGTACCTACCTAAGCAAGGAGCTCTTTACGCGAACGCGATGAAGCACTCTTGTTTGCTCTCCATGTCACTCCAAGTCGCGATCATCGAGCAGCGTAGAGCGTGCCAAGTGTTGATGTGGGTGATTCAATATCGCGAAGTCCGTCTGAAGCACTGCCTTTGTGCAAGTGCGCAAATCATCTTTCAATTGTGTCATGACAAGAAGATACACAAGCCAAAAGGGGGGCTGTAACGCGGTAATGGGGCGGAAGGAGTGATGACGGAGCTTGCCAAGGCTACATCCGTAACTTAATGCACAAGCTATGTGGCACTGCGGATCTAGAAAAGGATCGTGTTGGTCTGAATAGGTGCACATGAGGCCAAAAAAAAACTCAAAACACCAATGAATCACGATGCACTGTGAGAGAGAAAAATCTGGGCCTATCTACTGACGCATGACATCCGTTTGCTGTCTCTGACAGAGAGTCAGCAAACGCACGTAACTAAGGTCTGACAAATTGGGCAACGCGCGAAAGTTTGTTTCGGTCAATTGCGCCCAGCCAGACGGATGAACATGATGATAGGCGGGCAAACGGCCTTCATTTAAGGGAACCGTGATACACAAGAAACTTGGGAGGCGCTCACGAAGGCGACAAGTCCGGAAAGTGCATATACATTATACCTGAAGACCAAATACATACAGGTTACGTTACAGTACTGCATACTACTCCATCTGCACCCAAACACCAAAAGCATCACTTGCTTTCACGATCCAATGTGATGCATGACGCCGCCCAGACAAAAGGAATCCAAGTGCAACAAGGACCAAGACAAGGGCGGCCCGGATCTCCGGGTCTCTCCGTGAAACATAAGAAGACCAGGGCCAACCGGAAGGATATGCAGGACGGATCAGGCCAAGATGCACGGAGCCGAAAGCCGCGTCGAAGCAGGAACATCATCCCAATTTGTGGTACCATCAGTGATCACTGCCAAGACGTTCCACAACCCACTGCATTTGCATCAGACCTCGGCAGCCACAGATGCATACGACCGCCTTGTCACTCTCCTTCTATATCGAATACACGTGCAGCTTGCGAACGAGAGAAATGCACCCATGACGAATAAAGCCGGCCGGCGGTTGATGGCTAAGACGAGTCGGGCGTCCCAGCTGTGCCAAGTTGATCCTTCGTAGTGCCTGAAGTAGGAATATGGCGACGTGCTGTATAACACTGGGGGAAGTATGGCTACCAGTGACTCCGGGGTTTGACTTTGTAGACTGCCAGGGACCTGGGCATGATGCCGCGACTTCAAAAAGTCGAGCAATAGATTCGTGACAAACAACGGTCCAGTGGACATCATCACTGTCGGATATTTGGTGCCGCGGCGGTAGTCATTTTCTTGAAGCGCCGCCACGAGATTCGCAAACACAGGATGGCCCCTTTCCATGCCCATCACATCGTTGCTCACCCCATGCGGATCCGTCTTGGCAAAGAAGGCATGCTGTTTGAGGAGTGGTGATAGATCCTTCTTACAGCCGATGTCGAGGTCAAGATAGATACCCCCGTAGTAGTGCAGCACAAAGTATCGAAACGCGTCCACTCGTTGAATATTGTAGGGATAGCCATCGTATGTTGGAAGAAACGATGGATAAAAATCCCGAAGAAAGTCTCGGGACGTCTCGTCCGTCCAGAGAACACGTCTCCATTTGTCTTCTGGGTTGAAGTATAAGCATGTCTGATAAGGTTCCACCCATGCCTCAGGTAGCGTGTTGGTTTTGTACGTCTGATGTATAATGCGAGGGATGTATTCGACCGTCGATGGGTTTTCATTGTGAAGCTCGGGTGACTTGGCGTCGAAAGGGGTGAAAAGAGAGCGCAGGAGGGCGTCATCCGCCGAAAGTCCGTGAAATTTGTTGATCGTATAAGCAATGACCGCCAAGAAAAGAATCAATAAAAATGCTCGCCTGAGCGATGACTTTCTGAAACACATGATAGCATGACTAAAGAAACAAGAATGCGTGATGGAAAACGACCAGCTCTCGCCCTCACTTGGCAGTCGGGGAAGACGCGGGACATGATCGCTCTGGCACTCTCGACTCGCGAGAGCATATCAGATACATACATACCTAAGTAATCAGAGGCCTTCACCTCAGGTTCACAGTCACCATCCACAGGCAAGTTGGGCTAAATGGCAGTCGCATACGGAGTACGGAGTAGCTAAACTACCGGGCTAGAGCCTAGACGAATGGCTGTGTGCCTAGTACCAGCTATAGACGACTGGCAGGATTCCCCATTCACAAGTTCGAAGAGGTAGTAATCAGGAATCCAGGATTATAGCGCCTGCAAATTGCTCGGCGATTTCCGTCGTAATGAGGGTGTTGCGGAAGTAGCGTCCCCACGAGCCCACCCCAGCGAGGATCAAATCCGATCCATGTCATCTCTGTCATATCCGCGAACTCCGAGCGGCGAGTAACCTGCGCCGTTGTCAACGGTTATCAACATCCCTTGACGACTAGCGGAGGCCTCGGTAGGCAAGCTTGGCGTTATGAAGGACAATCCCTTCTTCAAGCTCAGTTTGCTGTGGATGGAAGAAATTAGACCCTATAAGTACTACCTACCTAGACTCTGGTGTCGCCAACATGAAATCTTTTGTGCATTATCGCGTGCCTTCGCATACTGTCGCTCGTTCCTCTCTTTCTCCTTCCGCGTCGCACCAGCCAGTCTGCACCACGCGCACGAGTAACGAAGGTGTGCCTTGTTCGCTGAGACGCTCTTTCCGGGCATTCTTTTCGTCACGCTGTCTTTGCGCCCGACACAATGCGTTTCACTCCTCTCCTGCTGTCCAATCTGGCAGCCCTTGGCAGCCTAAGCGGCCTCATCCCAGGCGTACAAGCCGCGATAGCCCCTTCACAGCTTGAGGGATACGTGTTCGCCTATTTCACGGGCAACACCATCGAAGGCGAGAAGATTTATCTCGCCGCCAGTCAAGGAAACGATGCGCTCAACTGGCAAGAGCTCAATGGTGGCCAACCGATTCTTTCGTCCACCAAAGGAACCCGTGGTCTCCGCGACCCGTTCATCATGCGAGCCCATACTGGCGACAAGTTCTACCTCATCGCCACAGATCTGTCCATCGGGAGCGGCACATCATGGGGCAGTGCCACCCGCCAGGGCAGCCACTATCTCGAGATTTGGGAATCGCCAGACCTCATCAGCTGGTCAGAGCAGCGACACATTCTCGTTTCGCCCGAGTCGGCAGGAAACACCTGGGCCCCCGAGGCGTACTGGGACGAAGCGCTGGGCCAGTACATTGTGTTTTGGGCGTCAGCGTTGTACGGCGCGAGTGATCCGGCACATACGGGAAATTCCTACGATCGAATGCTGTATGCTACCACAACGGACTTTGTGACATTCAGCCAGCCGCAGGTTTGGCAGGACACTGGGAAAGCACGGATCGATTCCACAGTTTTGGAGGAGGGCGAGGTTTATTACCGCTTCACAAAGGATGAGGGCGGCAGCACGGGATGCGTGGACATCATCCAGGAGAGCTCCACGAACTTGACGGCTCCCGTATCAGGATGGCGCCAGGCGGCAACGTGTATTGGGAAGAAGGCCGGCACTGGAGCGGTGGAAGGTCCCACGAGCTTCAAGGCCAATCCCGCGGATGTGAACGGACCCAAGTTCTATCTTTTCGTGGATGAGTACGCTGGTAGGGGTTACATCCCTCTCGAGACGGCCGACATCGCAAATCCGTCGTGGAAGCAGTCGACTTCGTATAAGCTTCCTAAGAGCCCGCGCCACGGAACTGTCATGCCCGTTACCGCCGGCGAGCTGAGCCGGATAACCTCGCACTACTCGTCTGGCACAAAGTAGGCATTCCAGATCTTGCCTAGTATCGCTTGAATCGGTGGGGTGATATCGAGGACGTATTCGAGGGAGGCCGGCCGTCAAATTGTAGCATCAGAGCATATATCCGTGACTGGTCTTAACAATAATCATTGAATCAGTTAGCGATTTTCAATTTATCCTCTGCTTGCCATTCAGGTGTCACCAAGTCAATTACAACTTCAGTGGGTGTCAGTCCGTTACGTAGTATAATCTGCTCAGCACGACGGTAGAAGGGGTCGTCGACTTAAGTGGCAAGGTAATGAATAAACTGACTTGGAAAAGCATCAACCAACTTCCACCATTAGGTATGATCTGGACCGGCAAGGGACCGAGTAGGTTTGTTTCCGCGAGGAGGTTTCAAGCTACCTATATGTACTACATAGGGCTTCCTCCATGCTCTAGGAGGGTTCTTTCCGGTGAATTAAGAGCGGAGATTCTAATGGGGAGGTTCGGCATTTGAGCGATCTACGGTCTACCCTCGTAGTGTACGATGAAGTGATGAATAATCGAATAAAGTTCTGAACAAGGCATCCTGGCTGCTCATATTTGCTCTGTTGTAACATGTTCGGCGCTGTGCTAATAAAGCGGGGGAGGAGGGGGTGGCTTGCGGTTGCGAACTTGCGAGTGAATCCTTGGACCGTCGGCCAAGTTCCAATGATGAAATTGTACATAGGAGGTATATATACCCGGCGCTACATAAGAATTTATTAACCAAATCAAACATCGTGGCCAAAATTGCGTTGCTACCAGGTATATGGCATGTGGACGCTGATTTCCTCGAGACAGCTACCTACCTACAGTACCTACCTACCTACCTTGTTGATTACTATACTGCCCCCGAGCCATGAAGAAGTGAATAATCTTGAACTGGCCATGGGGCAGGATAATCACATCAGAATGGATTCATTGTGGATTGCTGATGGCTAGGTATGTAGATGGCGAGTCGCGACCTCGCGGTAGGCAATGGAAGAGTCACTGAAGTGTCCTCGAGGCTCGCACTGCCCAAGTTCGTGGCTTTGTGCGCATAGAGTGGCGCAGCCTACGACCTACTAAGTACTTGGCCAATACTTTGGTGCTTACGGAGTAGAAACAGTCAAAAACAAGATGCTCCAGTGGGAACGGCCATTTTAAGGGATCGTGCTTTCACAACAAAGGATATTTACAGTCCCTGTTGTGCAGAATGCAGATATGTAAGGACGAAGTGTAACTCTCCGTATGAACTCTATAGCGTACCTAGGTACATACTCCGTACATAGGTAGGTAGGTAGGTACCTACCTAGGTACCTACCTCCGGTCAAAGAAAGTCGCGTTCGTAGATCCACAATTCCGCCGCTCGCGGCTCCAGCAAATGCAAGGATTGCGTCGCCTGGATTTCGGCGCCGGAAGATATAATATCGCGGAGGCTGCCCCACCCGACTATTATGTACTCCGTATGTACTCCGTACGTTAGGTACCTAGTCAAGTGCATCGCATCATCAGAGGAACTTGCAAGTTGAGCTGTTGTAAAACGGATCATCCATCGCTGCTTTCCCAGAAACAAAAATGCGCGCGGCCAAGGCAGCAAAGGCGACGTCTGAATACATCCACCCACCCACCCCTTTTTTGCCTGTAAATTCCGGGAGCGGTAGGGTTCAGCCCGCGCCAGTCAGTGCATAATTGCCCTAGCGGCTGCACTTTACTTTCTTCGACACTCGATTTGGGCGAAGTCGTGAGTCTCGAGATGTTGCCGATTTGGCCTCAGTGATCCTCCGTTTTGGAGAATTCTCTGTAGGCCGGAGGGGGAAGCTCAAATAATGTGCCGATTACCGATTACGGGACCTGAATTGACACTGGAATGCCACTGGATTGATGGCGTCGATTAGTCCGTGAAAGACGTCCGTCGGCGGGCGTTCGCGAAGGCAAATGGATCTTGGAGCCGATTCTCCCGTGCAACGCGACGCCGCTCGGCACCAAAAATGAGGATCAGACCATGACCATGGCCCCAAAACCTACGAGACAACGCAACACCCACCCAAGAATATAAACTCGCTCCGCCCGCCCGCACGCACGCCATTTTCCCAACTCTCCCTTCCCCATCATCCCTCCCATCCCAAATCATCGCCGTCAGCTACAGAATCATCCCACGCGTCCCGCAAAACCTCAACACTCCACACGCGACGCACCTCAATTAAACCACACCCTCTGCAGTTACCGACTTCGATAGCCAAAAAAGAACTCTACTCCTCTTGCAAGTTGCGGGCACTTGCCGACATCGCGCCAATCTCGGTCGTGAACCACCCAAAACTTCATCGCCATCGTCATCATCATTATCAACGCCGCCACCACGACCATCATCAAAATTCGCGAACATGCCTCCAAAGGCTGATGGGCGCCGCAAATCGGGCGGTAAGCCGGGTCTAATAGTCACACTGAAGGTTCCTCGAGCTAGCCTACGGAAGATTCTTCTACCGGAGACTCCCGAACTCAAGTTGGCAGCACCTCAAGACTCGAATGGATCGAAAGGATCACTCGATTCGCCAGCCCCTTCTGCCACCTTAGCATCACCCGCAGCTGAGATATCTGGAGCTGCCAAGCCGGGTAACTCATCAGAGTCCAACGCCGCGACGCCAGTGGCAGAGGGAACCCCGGTGTCGACGTCGATGGCACCTCCAAGCGATAGTCGTAAGAAGGGCGCAAAGCGATCCGCTGCGGCAATGGACGGCATGCCCAAGATTCGAGGAAAGCCGGGCCCCAAGAAAAAGCCTAGACTGTATGTTCAAAAAGTGACGCCGCTACCCACTGTCGGGAGTGATATCGGCCACTATGGCATGCCGTCATACTCCCATCCTAAGTCCATACTCTTTGCTAACCAATACTCTTGTGTCACAGCGAGGATGGCACAATCGACCATACTGCCGTGGCCAGAATACAAGCTGCCAAGCTCGGCCCCAAAGCTAATCAAGGAGCCATCAATGCTGGCCTTCGAGCTCTCGATCGATCCGGAAAACCTTGCCGCAGATGGGAGCGAGGCGGCTTCAAGCTCAAGAGCTTTACCGGCGTTGTGTGGGAGATATGTCGATGGACGGCCCCTAGCAAAAAGGCGGTGGCAGATGAAGATACCTCAGAATCCGGTGCTGTCTCTGCCTCGGCCGACAACGGCAGCGGCAAGGAGAACAAGCCAGCTGGTCAGGAGGAGAAAAGCGTGAATGACAGCAACCGGGGTGTGAACAGCGTCATGAGTGTTCATGCCTCTTCGCCTGCCCCCATTGCAATATCAGCCGCCTCGTGACCCACTCGCCGTCATGGTTGGTCGTTCAGCCTGGCCCTTGAACAAAACTCACGGTTCAAGTGCACCTCAACAAGAGGCCGATGTCTATGCCAGAGACTGCCAATGTATCGACCATGAAACAAGAGGCGTGTCCACACATTCTTCATATTAGGCTGCGCCGCCATTCTCTTTGTTTGAGTTTTATTTTGTCATGAAGACGGTACGAAGCCGTTTGGCGTTTTTGAAACTTTTTTGGGGGAATCTCATGCCGCGTGCCATTGGGCCAGGCATCGGTGGGAGTAAAAGGTCTGTTTTGCTGGCGAATGTGTTTTATCATGTACACTATTTTGTGGACTAGACTATGGCTACAGCGCATGTATGATATTTTGGCGGCCAAACCGCCGAGGCTTTGCATTATTCGTCAGGTGCCGTCAGTTTGCTTTCGTGGTTGAGTCTTGACTGCCCTCTTGCTTTGAGACATTTGCGCCGACAAGAGGCACAGTGTATTTTGGAATTGCTGTCCATCTGCAGAGTATGGAGTATTCAAGTTCTGCTCGATCTACGCGACGGGTTGGTCAGATGACTTTAGCTAGGGAGTCTTGAAAACGCTGGTGATGGTTTTCCTGGCGTTGGACCCGAAGTTGGTCGTAACGAACCCGCTTAGTCAGGGTTGATTTCGAGGTACATGTGTATAGACATACATACACACCTAAGGCAAGGGCCAAGGCCGGTCGCAACTTCGCCAGCTTCATCAGGTACTTATTCTCTCTGCAAAGCCATAGGTGTTATGTCCAGCCTTCAACATTGCGGCCTATGATATACGTGGTTCAGTGTCATCAATCATCATACATATGTACGCGAGTCGCGACAACCAAGAAGTGGAAGGGGTGGGTCCGTGAAGAACGCGAAAGGCGAAGCGAGAGGCGGGCTGTAGCCTGTGGTGCACCTCGGCCCGGGATTCATCAGCAATGACGAATGACGCATGCTTGCACGATCTATTTCTGCCGATTGTTTCTGCTGAAGACTTCAGGTAATAACGAACGATGGCATCTGCGCGTTCTTGAATTGTTCTTTCTCGTTTCAACTGGCCAAGACGTCCCGTGGTGGCATCCATTGTACATGATGTACTCTGCATGTACTCCGCATGTACATACCAGGCGGCTTAGGTACTCCGTACATATCAAGGTCCCACAGCTAACCGCTGAGCGTTGAGAACTTGAGAGCCTTGGCTGACCCACCAACAGCCGCTCGCCCGTCCAATACCTACCAGGTACCTTAGGTACCTAATCACTTACCCCATGACTTAACCACGACTGCCCCACGACATTCTATATACAGCTTCGTCACGACTTCGTTCAGGACTCCGGCGTCTAATCATTGCGCCATTCGTGTCTGTTCCTCCTCCTGCCCACTCGCTGAAGCTTCTCCTTCTTCTTCACAGCGCTGTACGCATCCCCGGAGCCGTCAAGCCTGAGCGTGTGAAACGCCGCTTCGGAGTACATACGTCTATGTATTGGTAGCCTGAAGTGTGTACCGATGCTAGCTTGCCTCGTCTCAAGATCGCTCATTGCATCGTTCGCGACCGGCACCCATTGGCAACCAGCACCGTCGAGCCATAATTAACGTACCTTCCCCTCTGTCCCCTTGCCATCGTCGAGGAAGCCCGTTTTGCCACTGTCGGCTATGGATTCGCCAGCTCATCTGCTATCTCAAGTTCAGACTCACCGGCCGGAAGCTCCAACCACTTGTACCACCACTCTGGCATTGAAGTAGCCTCCATCTACCACCGAAACTTGCCTATATCCTCGACCGTTGATTCAGGCTGGTTCACTGCTTATTCTTCTACAACGACCCTTTCCACACGTCGATACTGCACCCCTGATATATCTGGTTCGACTTTCGCTGGAAGGCGCGGCGGTCCCTAGAGGAAGCAGCGGAGACATGGACGAACGAGCGGGCGGAGGAGTCCCTCTTGACCCGAATAAAGAGCGGCTTGTCATGACCTCGGTTCATGGTGGCTTCAACAAGTTCATGGGCTCGAGAGACTCCGACTTTGACTCGCCAAAGTCCGGGGACCCCTTTTTCGTCCCCTCCCATCTATCCTCATCGAACTACATTCGAAAGTTGAAAAAGGAGTACGAGGCTAAAATACTACGAGCTGAAAAGGAGTCGAAGCTGTCGCCTTCTGCAAGCAGATCTGCGCCCCGGAGCTCTGAGTTTACTCAACCACGCTTGCCAGCTGGGTCTCATCGAGGAATATCCCACAGCGTTGTTGAACGACCTCCCCTTCCGGAAGAAATCAGTGATGTGGCGCCCCTACCATCCCGGTGGAATAAAGACGACTTGTGGGGAAGCATTGAGGTTCATTCGGACGGTCAGTCGGTAGAGTATACTGGTTCCAGATCACTACACGATCGCGATCACGAGGCGGCAGCGGTGCGTGCGAACCATCCTATGCCGTCCCAATGCGGTCTCTACTACTTCGAGGTCAGTATCGTGCACGGAAGGCGAGACGAGTAAGTCAAGCGGTCCCCTCAATGTCCCCGTCCTTGAATGCAAACGAAGAAGGGCACGATGTTTTTGGTCGGAGCAGAGGGGTTGTCTTAACTGATGATGTGGCCAGCACGAACATTGCCATTGGCTTTTCGACCAAACAAGCAGCAACCTCAAGACCGATTGGTTGGGAAGCTGACTGCGTCGGCTATCACGGCGATGATGGCCGCTGTTTTACTGGGTCCAACGCTGGGCAGTCATACGGGCCAGAGTTCAACACAGGCGATGTCATCGGATGTGGGGTGAACTTTCTCGAGCATACCGCATTTTTTACAAAAAATGGTGTCAATTTAGGTAGGCTCCTTCCCTCCTTGCCGTTGATGCTTGAGCCTTGTGTCTTTGGGCCTTTGCTGCTGTAAATGAGAATTTCTGACTATGGCATACAGGAACCATGTCTTCGGATGTGACCAGAGATAGGATCTACCCCGCCGTCAGTTTGAGGAAGCCGCGGGAGCATATTATGGTCAATTTCGGCCAAAGTCCATTTGTCTTTGACATTGACAACATGATGAATGTAAGTTGACGAATCACTGCTGAATAGCGTAAACATGACGGTCGCTCCTGCCTGAAGTAAAGTGAAGGCAAAGATAATGAGACTAATTTCAAGGTCTGTCACTTAGGAGCAAAGAAACAATATTCAAGATGAGATACAGAGTACTGATGCATCAATACTTGAGCCTGGAATGGGTGAGACAGATTTGATACATGCCCTGATCCTGCAGTTCTTGCAGCATGATGGCTATGTCGAAACTGCTCGCGCTTTCGCCGAAGACATCAGACAGCAGAAGGAGGCGCTGAATCTAGATCCCAATGTCACAATCGAGGGAATCAACATCAGGGACGACAAGGATGCTCATAACAGACAACGTGTGTTGACACTACTCCCACGAAGCTTGTCATCTCTTGCCTTTGTTTTCTTTCATACAACTGACAGTTCCTTCAGGCATCAGAAAATCTATCCTGGACGGTGATATCGACGGCGCTCTCAAACTCACAAACAAGTGCTATCCGCAAGTTTTGCACGACAACGAAGTGATTAATTTCAAGCTGCGGTGCCGAAAGTTCATCGAGCTTGTCCGCCTGGCGGCGCAAATGCGAGCTGAAGTCGAGCTCAAGAAGCGCAACGAACTCCTTTCCAGTGAAGGAGGCACTGCGTTAGGCATGGACATTGATGACGACGACGAAGAAGAAGAAGAAGAAGACGAGAGCTGGGCTTGGAAGCAACAAATGAATGCGGAGACCGCAGAACAATCACTCGCGAAGGTGACGGCGCTGGAACAAGAAATGCTCCACTATGGCCAGACGCTTGGTGCAAAATACGCGGACGATGCCCGTCCCGAGTTCAGCAAGACACTCGCCGAGATATGGTCGTTAGTAGCCTACTCCAATCCGCTCAAGGAGCCTAAAGTCAGCCACCTTCTTGACCGTAAGGGTCGAGTTGCCGTTGCAGAGGAACTGAACGCGTGCATTCTTTGTAAGACTCCCTCCACATCCCGTCTGCAACTCATTGCTGACATTTTTTTCTCACCTTGTAGCGTCACTGGGCAAATCTTCCTGTGCGTCCTTGGAGAAACTATATGCTCAGACGTGTGTGCTGCTGGATGAGATTGGGCAAGATGGCGGGCCAGGCGCTTTCATCTCGGTCCAGGACGTTGTGCGGACGGCCTGGGACTTTGTCTCGCCTTCGTAGTTAGGGTATTCGGTATAAGGAGCACAAAGAAGGGCGGAGACACGGCGAATGATAACCTGTATATTGGGGGAAGGGGGAGCGCCCAACTCGCTTGATGGGCTTGCATGGTCATGCCTCATTTTCCTTCTGTTCCACGGCATTGCATTTAATACACGCGTGACGGTTGCGCCGCAAATTATTTCTCATGTTTGCCGTATGTGACTTTCCTTTTTTTTTGTTGGCGTAAGCACGGAATGAGGTCTAGGTACTCCGTCCTCCATGGACCTACACGTACCAGGTATGCACCAATGGCTCCATACCTATCCTACGCACAACTACATTACACCACCACTCCATTTGCCTATGCCCTGGAGCCGTCCTTTCTACACATCCAACTCCTCCAAATACCTCTCATACACTCCCTTGACCTTCACCCCAACACATCTCATACAACCTCCTCTGATGCTCCACCAAGTTCACAAACCCCTCCAAACACCTCTCCAACGCATCATCCTCCCACCCCATAACCCCCCCGCTAATCAAGTACGTATACGCAAAAACCTCCGCATCAAACACCCCCGGTGTCTCTCCGCCCGAAAACCAGGACTCCTTGCCGAGAAACACAGATAGCGCCTTGAACGCCTCCCGCGCATCTTGGTAGATCAGCTCCGGGAGCATGATTTCCCGGCGTGTTGCTTTGAGGATCTCGGTCGTGGCGGCGGCGCGGAGTGTTTGGAGAAGGGGGTACTGTAGGACGGCTGAAGGGGGGAGGTAAAGTCTCGAGAGGAGGTCTGTGTGGCGAGGGTTGATGTATAGGAAGTGTAGCTGCGCAGCGATTCATTTAGCTTTGGTTTGACGGTGTATATCCATTGGGAGGGGAGGGGGGATTCCGTACCCATGCTGGACGGATGTTCTGGCCAAGTAGCGATAGGAAAGCTTCTTGCCGGGGAGTGTTCTCTGTGGGGGGCAGAGGTTGTGTTGAGTGTTTTTGGGCGTAGTTGGCGATGTGGAAGCCCGTGAGGGGGATGTCGGGTCGGGAGTCGGATGAGGAGGGGAGGAGGTAGGGGAGGGAGCCGGAGGGGGAGGCGTGGTTTGTAGATGGGACGAGATCGACTTGGAGATTGGCGATGCGGAGGAATGTCTTGGGGATGTCAGCTGTGTGCGCGTTGTCTTTGTTCTTGGCTCGCAGTCGGGTTTATATGAACGTGTATTGGGAGTGACTGGCTCTCTCTCTCTTGTTCTCGACTCTTTCTGATAGTATTCTCTATTATTTGCTCATATTGTTCTCTTGGTTTTCCTTTGTAATTTTTTTATATTCTTCCTCTCTATTACCACCTTGACACGACCCCCAAGAGCAAGAAAGGAGCATAAACATCGCAGTAGAACAAAACCCACCTGCCACTTCAAACACCCCGGATTATAACTCGGTCGCCCAAGCCGCGCATCTTCCTCCGTCGAAAACACATGTAGCCTCGCACGCTCGCGCACCCGGTTTGGCGCCCGTGCAGGAAGTGCCTCTGTGTCATGTACGTGGAGCGGGAAGAGCTTGAAGAGGTTGCGGATGGGTTGCGGGGCGGTAAATAGGCTGGATTGGGGTGGCGCTGACATAGCGCGAGAGGTAGATCGAGGATGAGAGTGATGTTCGAGGGCTTTCACGTCAGTTTCGATGGGATGAAGAGCTTATCGTGTGGTTTTGGGAGCCATTTGAGGGAGGATACCTGGGTGCGGTCGGTGGTGTGAGGCCTCGCGATGTCAAGGTATCGTTCTTGGGGATTTCTCTGGAGGATTTCTGGTGTTGCAAGTTGCAACTTGCGGCGTTCGTAGAAGGTGGGGCCTGTACCTGGGATGACAAGTGGATTCTTGGTACATAAGGTACGGAGTATGTACTCCGTAGGTACTTTACGTACAACAGGGTCATAAACAAACCTCACATTTTTACCTACTTTTCGCCGCGTCGCCGTGAGGCTTTTCTACCAGGGGGTTGTAAATGTACATGTTGGGTGTTTGCCACTGTTTGGTCAATGGTGATATTGCACGCCGTTAAGACGAAGTGGAAGAAGTTCAAGTAGATGTGTACCTAGGTACTAGGTATGTACCTACCTACCTGACAGGTACATAAGGACCCATAGGTACCTACTCCGTACTCGTAGACAGGGCCTCGTCATGTGGAGTAAATTAGGTATGTACAACCTACCTAGGTAGATCATCATCATTGGCGAAGCGAAGCGGATTCAATTTCTACACACTCGATTCTGATTCTCGAAGCTCTAAAATCTGGGTGGGAAAGTCATGGAAAGCTTGGCGAAATGATTGGCTCTCATTGAATCTGCGATATCAGGATATGATTGGTTCTCGATTAGGATATTGATTGACTCTTGATCAGGAAATGATTGGCTCTCGTTGAATCCGCATTAAGCGAGCCCCTTCCCCCATGGCGTCACGATATTTCTACTCCGTAAGATGCAGCGCAATTTTCACCCCGAAGTGCTCGCCACTGGCCAGCTGTGAGAATTTTCTTTTGAGAGCGCTCGAGGATACTCTCGAGTCAGGAGCTTTGAAACGGCTCTCAAAATTCTCTCTGCGATTGAGCGCTAGGTATTGCGAAAATGAAAATGAAAGCTGTTCGAGCGGCGAGGGGCTCCGACTAGGTACTGGATGAAATGATTGAGGAAAGTTGTCAGAGTACTTGAGGGCTATCACTACTTGAGCAGCTTTTCGCCTTCTTCTTCCAGCCACCCCGTCCTTCGGTACGGCTCCAGCTCGATAGGAACATCGCCGGTGTACCCAAGATCACCATTCACCATTTCCATCTTCCTCATCAGCTTGCCCACAAGTTTGGCCAGCCACTGATCATTGGCAATCACGGCTTTCTTTAACCCACCCTTCATTTTCTTGTTCAGCGTGCCAGCCACTTCGCTTATCTTGTGGCCGACCTCGCTGGGGAATGACGACGATGACGATGACGACGAGGTCGTTCGGGCGATTTCTTCCAGCTCGACCAATTTGCTGGCTTTGACGATCAAGGCGACAAAGTCGAGAAGTTCTTGATCAAATTTCGCCGGGAGGTGCACCCGTGCGGCAAATTTCATCGGGACTTGATCCTTTTCGGACTCGGGTTCCTGTTCGTGCTTGCCTTTGCCCTCGTCCTCGCGAGTAGTCCGTGGACTCCAGTCAGGATGAGGGGTCGGATGTGACTGTACAGTATTCTTTCTCCCTTCTGACTGGGACCTCTCTGGAATCAGATGTTCATGATGCGGCAATAGGGCCGAGGGTATCGACACCGAGGCGTCCGCCCCCCCTAAGCTCACAACCTGGTTCAGGTCAACAGCAAGAGGCAGGGCTCTGAAGGCGAGGAGTTGGTCAAGCGATATTTGGCAAGTTATGTCATATGAAGGGTCTACAGGGACATGTGCATTTCCTTGCATGCTCCCCAAGACAATGGCAAAGTTTGCATCCGACACCCACTTACAGATACGGGCCTTGACCGCAGCAAGATCCGAGTCGTAGTCCGCGTACCCTTTGAACAAAGTCTGCTCCAGCATGGTCTCGATCCATCGACCCGAGGCTGTAGCTGTGATGGAGGCCACCTTGATGGGGTGGAAATAGGAGATTGGGTTGAGCAGGAGACGAAGAAGCATAGGGAGGCGATGTAGAAATCCTCGGACTCTTGGTGGCGGCATTCGCTGCAGAGTTGTCACCTTTACCGACCGCATGGGCGGATGTGGTACTGACGGCTTCGAATGGAGTTTCGAGCAAATGGCAGCTCTGACAGCATCCTCGCTCAAGGATGTGACTGCACCATCAACACTCCTTCGAGCCGTCTCAACGGTGCTTGTCTCGTGTATCTCTTCCAAAATCTCATTGTACTGTGCTTCCGCGAAGACTTTATCCAGGCGGTATCGTCGCATGGCCTTGAGTGCTGATACATAGGAAGAGTCCTTGGGAGGCTTTCCATGTGTCATTTCACTCTTCATGCGAATCAATTCGGGGCGATCGCCCTGAGGGCCCTTGGGGAGCAACATGTCGACCATCAGCGCCTCTTGACTGTCGGCATTAGGATTCCTCTCCATGTCCACGAATGTCATTTCATGCGGACCACCCTTCAAATTGGCGTAGCAATCCCCCACATCGATTCCTCTGAAGAGAGAGACCGTGACATTCTCGGTCTGGATGGCGAGTTCAAGGTCATCGGACAGTTTGATGCCCACTTCTACCCCATGTACCTCGAAGCTCAGCGTCGACAAGGAGAAGGTAATGCCGCGTAGAACCATGAGCCCGTCCACCTCAGTATCGATTTCCAGGGCAGGAATCTCGAAAAACGCGACCTTGTCGCCAATGAAGTGCAGCTGTCGGATAAAGACCCTCAGAAACTTGCGCGTTAAGGCACTGGCCGCTTGGAACTGGAACAGACAAGTGATGAAGATGGCAGGGTAGCATATGGCGGTGAAACCCCAGTACAGAAGCCATGACGTCGATGCGATCGCGTACACCAGATTTACTGTCGCGAAGAGCGTCCAGAGGTGAATGAAGGGTAGAATTCTTTCACCATTTGCTTCGCCCAGCAGGATGAATAAGGAGAGGGCTGGCGCCCCCGATTTGACCCATCGTCTGGCCCATTGAAAGAGAAAAAGCTGGATGATTGTGGTGGCTGCCAGGATGGCTGGCCAAGACTTCTTGAAGGGAGATATTCTCGCCGTTTGCGCACGTCGGCTCATTCGAGCGGTTGAGTAGGATTCATGAGGAAGTTAGGTAGTGCTGAAACACGTCGAGTTGAGAAAATAATATCAAAGTCGTCTGGAGGGAAATTCAAATGGTTGAGGCGCGCCCGAAGCAGGATTTCCTTATTATTATTGTCAGTGCACACGCGCTTGCACGACATCACGGACCAAGGAAGGCTCGCCGCGCTCAAGTTGGCAGCAGTGACGTCACAATCAACGTCATGCCATATTTGGATTATTGTTCACGAATCGCAAGTCTCTGGCAATCCGACTCGGTAGCTTTCATAGCTCTGTTTATTGCTGTGGGCGTCCAGACTGTGGGTTTGTCAACGCAAAGCGATTGAGTTTGAGGCAGATTCGAACGATTGCCTAACTTGTCGATCTCCACACCGTTTGCTTGGGCATCATTAGAGGTATCATACACAAATGCACATGTAAAGGCAACGCGATTGCCGAAGTTTTATCGTTCACTCGCGTGCGCGCCAGCAGCAGAGCTAATAAGCGGAAGATGTTGCTGCGCGTGCTTCTGCTTTGCGCAACTACAGATAGGTATCTGGCAATCACCCACAAAGAGGCCATCCGATCATTCAAGTGAAGCCGTGGTCACTTGGAAGTGACTTTGGGAGTCCATGCGACGACAAGGGCAATTGTAGACAAGACTGAATGGCTGGTCACCGGTGCCGGGTGTTGATAAGGATGATGGGGACTTTTATACTGTCATGCAAGGGACTCTGCATCTTTGAAGGTGCCGCTGCAGATGCACGCGACAAACTTACATGTAACATGGTACGGAGACTGGAGTGCATGGCCGCGCAAATCACATCCCAAGTCCCTACGAGAAATAATTTTAGTCGAGATGGATACCGAATGATATTCCTCTAGCTGGTTACACTGAAACATGGGACAGGAATGCTGTTTCCTTACTGGTTTGCCCACACGGCCCCTTGCCACCACCGTGAGTTGCAAAGGCGCATCGTAATCAACCCGCGACGAAAAGCGTGGAACGTGTGCCATTTCAAAAGAAGATACGATTATCCCTCAGGAATCAGGATAATGATCGCAAGCGACTTCGGCGGTGACGTGCTTTGGGGCGGACTTTACCAATATAATAAATACGAGTCACTTCCGTCGCGGCCCTACGCTTCGCTTCGGGATGGAGAGCGTCGGAGAGAAAAAGTGAGGATTGCGAAGTGGAAGATTTGCGGATGGGATGGCGGTTTGGGATGTATCATGGATTCATGTGCATGTTTTGCGGGGCTCCACCACTGTGTTCTGCAGACTGCGGCACGGACGAAGGGGGTCACGTGCATGTTGAAAAACAGCGATTACCGGAATAGGGTCAGGGGCCCAGTTTTACAGTTTACTCCGCAATTACCTAGGTATTTCCGATTTCCAACATTATTAGGTACATACCTATCCATATGTAGCGAATTCACAAGTCTGCTGGCAAAGCAAACCGGTCCAAGAACAAGCAGGGTTCAAGCAGCAGGCTACAGCATTAGGTAGGTATGTACGGAGTAGGTATGTATGTAGTTCTCCGAGACGACTTCAGCCGCCAGCGACATATTGAAACCCTCGGAGGAAAGCGGCAACAAATCCAAGACACACTCGACCTGAGCCCTAGAGCCCTGTCAAGCCACGCACACGTGGACATCATCGACGAACTACCTACGGAGTACGGAGTAGGTACATGAGTACATACCTACATATGTTAGTCGCAAACACAGGACAAGTAACAAGACAATGCACAACGAGTGGACGAACTGCACCAACAATTTTCAAGGCAAGACAATCCCCAGTGTCTCCAGCATCATCATACAATCTGGATGCGTGAATGTGTCTGCAATAGCTCCATCCTGCTCTTGCTAGGCCCTGTTCGTGCAAGATAGATGGGACTACACAGGCTTGATGTCTTATCGCACTGCCGCATCAGCCGCAGCACGGGAGCAACGACTCCTCGCTTTTGAGTCAGGTAGTTCAATCATAGGATCTTCGTGAGATTTCTGGGAAAACATCTCATCTCATCTTGCGGCAATGATGGTGGTTATTACCATGCGCCAATCTTATCAGCCCCGTTCCGTCTGATGAACCCCGTGTTGACGGGCCGCGAACAGCTGTAGCCTGTACATTAGGTACCTCAGCTGTAACCTACTGCAGCCCCTACAGGCTATGTACCTGTATGTATGTACCTACATACATAGGTACTACAGTGGGTGTACGTGGCGCTAGACGGCTGCATGCCGGAGTTGCTAACTGGAACAGGTCAGGACGACATTCGCGGACGTCCCGCTCCATCCAATCCTCTCATCAAGCAGCCAAATCCCCCGACTCCGCACTCTGCATCGCCAGACTCATTCTTCCCGAACAACGACAACATGTACATACATGCATTTGCAACATACAAAGTACATACGTATACATTACACATACCTGATTGCCCTGTGCAATGCGAGCCTGACAAGTGGTACAACATCCAACCACAACCACCTCATGCCAGTCGCCCACAGACGGCCTTCAGCCAGGGGGGTTAACACTTCCTCTTCCTGGATCCTGCATGATCAAGTACCGCAAAGACGACCGCTTCGAGACCATGGTCGGTAACAGTCGGCCTATTTCCCGACCCGTCAGCTTTACGTACTGGCTTCTGCAGTAGCGTCAGATGCCTCGCATGCAGAGGGAGTTGGACTTGTTTTCTGAATTGAACATGTATGGCACCGTGTACGGACTGTAAATCGGTTGCATCATGGACAGAAGACTATAAAAAGAGGTTGTTATTCCTTCCATATTCACGCTCAAAGTAGGCACTATCAGACTTGCCACGCCATAGGTCACATTCTTGGCTTTATGTCCAAAAGCAACAACAGCAAACAACAACAACCTCTTCATACCATGCAACTTCCGTCTAATCTCGGCCTTCTCAGCCTCTGGGTCATCGGCAGCATGGCCGTCGCCGATAGCCAAGGCAACACCCTGGACTATACGGACAGCATCTGCGCCCTCAGCTTCGGAAACGTTGAGCTGAAGAGCCTCGGTGCTTCGAGCGGTGAAATCTGGTTCAACGTCACTGGCTTTGCGGCCGACAAGCTGCCTCACGTCCAGCAAGACGTGGGCATCTACACCATGGACAACCTCGAGCCGCTCAGGATGGTAGCCGGATTGGGTCAGGCGGCAGCTCAGCAAGGCAAATGGGGCGACTTGGTCTACCTGTATAATATCTTCAGCATGAACGGCCACCTCGACTACGCCAAGGCCACGAGCTCCGAGATGCAGGACGGACTTCTAGCCGCAGTGACGAAGCCGGATGGTTCGGGCGTGGATCAGGACCTCATCACCGAGTACATCAAGACGTCTTCGTCTCCGTCCCTAGCCGCGGCATACGGTTCGCTTCTCACCATCTCTGCGGCTTCTCAGCACCGGCCGAGATGGACCCGAAAGACCTGCAGCAGCGCGCACCAGGCTGTCAAGAGTGCGTGCCGTAGCCTGGTTGAGAGCATCCACTTCAACGCCAGTGTCAAGACGGGAGGCCCGCGATCCATCTGCCAGGGCGGGTGCTGCATCAGCTGGAGCGCCAACGCGACTTTTCAGATACAGAATCTGTACAACGCTGCCAACTATTGTGTGTCGACCTGTGGCACGGCCACTGTGAGTTGCGAGGTGTACGGTGTGAGTCTGCAGGGCACTATTGTGGACCAGTGTCTCAGCAACCGGGCCACGGGGTGTACGTAGGTGGATGCAGATGCGGGATCGAGAAGAGATGGTTCGGGCCGTATGGTGGCGCCTATGGCGCGTGGGAGTCGGGACAGAGAAATACATAATACTTTTTGAGACATGTTGCCATCTACGATCGGACTAGCCGCCTCTGTGGTGAAATTATCAGATTGTGCATGCTTCCCTGTTTTTGGCTTGTCCAGACTGATCGCTTTCCTCCGAGCTAAATGTCCGAACTGACAAGTCACAAGAGGCAGAGGCGCGGACTCTGCTCACCTTTAGGAACTGACCCTGGTTTGAACAATGGCGATGAGCTTAGGTCCGCGCACTTGACCAAAGGGGCCGCACCTTGTGGACGAACAGCACGGAAATGAACGGTCATGATTTACTCTATTTAGGTCTTACTTGCAAATTCAAGATATCGTTCCCGCCCGCCCGTCCCCTATCATCCAAGCGACAGTACCGGCTCGAAGAAAGCCAACTCAAAGCGAAGATTCTCATTCTCATCAGCGACCAGTCAGTCACCTTGGCCCCCCGAATAGTATTCTCTCCACCAGGATGTGCCGATGTGCCCTTAAGCGTAAACCATCTGGTCACAACTCGTCCGCTCAATCTCTAGAAAGAAGGCAAAGGTCAGCAACGTATGCAAGTGAACGGAACGTCTGACAATGGCGCTCTTGTTGTAAGCTTTCTACCTACCAGTACAGATTAGTACCACGGGACAACGAGCAACCACGAACACTGAGACTGGCAAAACGCGTAGATGGCCGACCCGCAAGGGAGGACCAAACTGGTCGCACAGGTTGCCTGGCACGCGGCATAGGCTAACGGTCCAGCAGCCACAGGCATTGCTAGGGATAGCAAAGGAGCAATAACTTGAGGCTTCATCGCCGAGATAGTGAGCACTGAGAGGTAGTGAGAGACACGGGAAAGATGGTCAGAGGTAAGAGAAGAAGAGCGAGATAATGGTGTTGAGAATGCAGCCAAGCTCTTGCAGTGTTCGTGGAAATTTATATGTTACATAGGTCCATGTATTATGGCCACTGTATGCGTCTGTCACGACAGCCGACAAATCTATCATGAATCATGCGTAAAATTTCCCAGCAGGGGCTAACTAACGCAGTCTCGTCTCCTAGCTAACATTCGACCAAGGCAAACGTCAACATCTGATGTTTTGAAACACGAAAAGCTCGCTTCAGCGCCGCTCAGGCTCGCCGGCCCGTCATCATGCCTATCTCACTTGGTCGAAAATTTGGGCACTGGAGACCAGGGGTAAGGCAGAATACATACGGAGAACATGTCGTCTATGGCAAAACTTGGAGAAAATGAACGTTGCTTCCTGGTGGCGGAGGACGCTGAGAGGCTGGGATGCTTAGCGAGAGAGCGTGTATGCAGTTCATCGCATCGATTTATGGTTCACCGGTCCACCGGGCGGCGGGAACGTTGAAGCATTGTTCGGATCATACGATGTGGCTAATTCAGCAATACATAGATACATTGAACACCTTGTGACCTATCCAGTACATACTCTATCACTTCCGATTCAACCACCCGGACCCGACCGGAGGGGAGCAAGAAGACCACCAAAAGGGACAGCATATTTTTTTTTTCTTGTGGCGGCTATTGCCGAGCGTCCTAATCTCATACGTTGAGTACCGTCTCCAAGCAAGTACATATGGCCATAGACGCTGGCAGAACTCAGTGCGATCTTACTCCGTACAACATGAGAAACTGACGAGCGCTGGATTAGGTTGTCACCGACCAGCGGATCTCCGGTGATCACTTTGTCTCGGACACTAGCTTGCATAGGTATTGACTTTTCTGTTTTCGCCGTCTCTGACTGGTTCGGTGATGTTATTAGATGCTGATGTCGTGGGGATGCGTCTCGTGATAAGACTGGATTTGTAATGCTGAGTAGCCGAGAGGGGTCTTTGAGACCTTCCCTTTCAGGCATAGCCATCCGTGGATCACTCTGAGGCCTAATCTGTAGGGTTTTCAATCATGCCGATAATTCCAATACTACATAGGTACTACCTGCTCTGTACGGAGTAGTCTGTACATATCTTTCACTATCGCTTCATTGCCCGGAACACAAGACAGTCTCACGTTACATACATGAGACGGAACAGGCAGGGAGCAAATGCAAAGAGATTATAAACGGGACGAAGGGCAGGGAATAGTCTCACAAACACTCGCGAGAAAGAAAGAACTTATGCACCATGTCTTCATTCTATTCCTATGCGTGATGTTTCCTAGAGGCCAGGACCAATCCAATAGATGTGATCTACAAATCTGCGACAGAAAGAAACATCCTCTTGAAGTGTCGCTCTTCTAGCTCCGCGTGGATCCATTCCGCGAAGACTTCCACAAACCCAGTCGTGACGCACCAGTATAATGATATCAAAACTGATGGCAGCCAACTAAGCAACTTCGTCTGCTCCGCAGTACATATCATCATCAGCCTATGCCACTGGTCAACGACCACTCTTTAGAGCGGAAAAGCTCGAGCCTCGTCCGATCTCTCTTTACGCCGCACAACAAATATCGAAATGCAGACTGAAGAGAAACAGTATCATGCAAGAATAGCCAACACAAGTACACAAATAAGTCAACACCTCACGAGGTGCCAGCGTCAGCCCTTTTGTCCAAAATCTCTGTCGCCAGCGCCTGTAGACTCGCCGCCTGGGTAATGGAGCTCAGGAGTAGCTCAACGCCCGTCTCACGACGGATCCAATTGCGCAGTTCCACGGAAACGAGCGAATCCAGATTATAGGACGCCACCGGTTCATCACTCTGGATCTCCTCGCGATCCATAATGGCCATTGCGGCAACCTTTGTGATGAGAGCGTCGGTCAAACCCTCGAGCGGGTTTTCTGCTGCTGTCCACGATATGGAGAACAGGTCCGCTGCGGCACCTCGGCCGTATTTGTGCTTTAGCTTATCGAGCTTGAAGCGCTCCACGGCATGGACGGGATGGATGTACTCCCAGGACTTATCTCGGACGGCCTGCCCTTCGACACACAGTTTGAAGACGGTGGCTTTCCCGTCGGTGTAGAATTGGGGATGTTTGCACACAATGCCCTTGACCATGGTTCGGATGTTGGCCATGGTCAGGGTGGCGCCCAGCGTCTGCTGAAGAGCATTGCCGAGGCTCCTGTCCGCAACGTAGCCAACGTCCATGACTACGGGCAAGCAGAGAGAGACTGTGTGTTGGCCACGAGCGTTGCGGTATTGCGCGAAAGCGTCGTAAAACACCTACATCTCGAGATCAGTCACTGAACGTGTTGAATCAAATTCTAGGGGGGGGCATCACTGGATGGTAAGGGCCATGAGTGCTTACCGCTGTTCCAGCGTAGATTGCCTGCCCGCCGTTTCCAGTCTCCCCAAGGAACGACCCAAGAGCGATGAAGAAGTCGAGGTTATCTGGCATCAGGTCGTGAAGGTTCCACGCACCCTGAACTCTAGGTCCCATGACAATCTCCCAATCTCGGTACTCGGAGTTCTCGAAAAGTTTATCCTGCCAGGAGTAAGCATTATCCCAAGTTGTTTTCAGCCAAAACGACGAGTTCTCCGGAAGTAGTGGAATTTTGGGGGGGGGTCGCAAGGACTAACACTCAGCAGAAGAGCACTATGTATAACGCCACAAACTGGAGGCAGATCCTGGATAGACTTGACGACCATGGCAAGCTGTTCGCGAGATCCAACATCGCACGCAAATGCTCGGACAGTCACGTCAGTTTCTTGGTACTTGTCCAGTAAATTTTTGACGTCAGGACCGGAACCGCCGCTGCGGCCCAATAAGACGACATTGCGAGCACCGTTCTCGATTAGCCAATATGCCAGATTGAGGCCAATACCTCGAGTTCCACCGGTGATCAGGTATGTTGCGTCAAGCTTGAGCGAAAGAGGCGTGGGCTGCAAGGCACTTTCCGCCATGACCTCTTCATCCTGGCCCAATGTCATGACAATTTTACCTGTAGTGTCACCAAGCTTCAGCTTTCGCAGAGCCGAGGAGAACTGAGACATGGGAAAGACTGTCACCGGCTGGATAGGAACGACTACACGGCGCTCCATCAGTCGCAAAACCTCTATCAACACCTCCTTCATTTCAGCCGGCCGTTTTTGGTACAAGTCGCGGATGTCAATACTGCTGAAGGAAACATTTCTCTCAAAGGCTCTCATGGGCAAGTTGGTATCGTGTAGAGCAGCTTTCTTGTCAATCTGCACGAATCGGCCGAAGTCAGCAGCCAAAGCCCAGGTGTCAACCAACCTCTCTCCGCCAAGTGAGCTGACAATGACATCCACACCTTTTCCACTCGTTGCGCACAGAACTCCATCTCGAAATTGTGTGGAACGGCTCGAGAAGATCTGTTCAGACGGTATGCGGAGCGATTTGTTGAGAAACTCCCTCTTCTCGCTTGTGCCAGCCGTGGCCAAGATCCGAGCGCCAATGTGCCGTGCGACCGCAACGCATGCCTGGCCCACTGCGCCGGCAGCCGAATGGATGAGTACAGTCTCGTTATTTTGAAGATGAGCAGTTCGGATGAGGGCCAAAACTGCGAGAGAATAGGCAAGGGGAATACTGGCAGCGTCTGTGGTGCTCATGGTGTCTGGGATCCGGGCAGCATGCCACGCCGGGATCTTCTTATATGTCGAGAACGCGCTTCCCTGTAATGAGAGGAAAAGAACTCGATCACCCACTCGTACATCAGACACGCCAGTACCTGCTCTGACTACCTCACCGACACCGTCGAATCCAGGGGAAGTCCAGGGAATTGCGCCAAGAACGAGATCGAGATCTCGGTGGCTGAGGCCCACTGCTGCAACTCGAACGACAATTTCGTCATCGAGAAGGCTTTGCTGCAAGACGTCGGTTCGGCGGAAATATACTGAGTCAGGACTACCAGCCACATCGATTGTCATCTCCAGAGCACGATCACCATCCCACAGGTTTTGTTCCTTGCGGAAAGACATCTTTTGTTCTACAGCGAATAGCTCCTTTGCGTCCTTGAGCATGCGCATACGGGGCAAGTGGATGGAACCATCGTGCCAGACAAAGTCCTGATCCTGAGCACGCGTGATTTCCGGATCTAGTAGACATCCAATCAGCTTAATAATGCCAGATACACCCTGATCAGTGCATGGCATCTGATCAAGGGACAGCAGACTCTTGTGATCGGCTTCGATTCGTAGAGAGCGCAGAATCCCCTTGATCAATTTGGTTTCTGGAACATCCCCCTCGGGAATTATCCACAGTACTCCTCGGTTGTGCACGAGTAGGCACTTCAATAATTCGAATTTCTCGGCAGACACGTTTCGCAAAATCGAGTCCTTGGGTGAATCAATAACGACGTAGTAGTATGGGTTGCTGGACGAGTCTACTTCATTAAATGACGTTATCTCGACCGGAAGATCCAGGCGATCTGATATGGCATCTGCTACTTTCTGAGCGAACACCACTTCGTCATCTTCCATGAACGGTCCACAGATAGTAATGGATCCAGTAGGTTGCTGTTGGGTCACCTTTTTGGAGCACATAATGCTCATGGTCGACTCGTCCGAGTCTTGGCCGGCCTGAATGCAGGCATCAATACCTGAGAATCCAGTATCCAGTAGGAGACGGTTCCAGACGTGTGTAGACATCATGGGACCCTCCTTGGGATCGCGGTAATCGTCTTCGGCATACCACCAGCCAGGAAGCAGGACAAATGGCATAGCCAGGACTGGGTGGTGATTTCCTTCCAACAAAACCAGTTTGCCATTTGCTTTCAACAGCTTTCTCAAGTTACACATGGTGGTAGGCATGTTTTGAGTTGCGTGGAGCACATTGGCGGCAATCACGACGTCAAAGTCCTCAACCTCAAACCCCTGAGCCAGCGGATCTTTGCTGATGTCGAGCTTTTTGTACGTGATGCGCTGTGACCATCTGACCAACTTTCTTCTTGCGTTTTCGAAAAAGCCTGAGGATATGTCGGTGAATGTGTATTCGAGGAATGCGCCTTGTTTTGTCGTCCGGGACAATGCCTCGAGAACGGGTAACGTTGTACCAGCTGTGCCGCCTCCGATTTCTAGGATGCGCAAGTTTGTTTCAAGGCGGGAGTAACTCAGAACAATATCGCCAAGGACTTGACTGAGGAGGTCAGTCATCAGGTCTGCTTCATAATGGCGTGTAAGCAGGCCGTCTGCAAGCATGAGCTCAAGCGGTTCCGTTTCGCATCGAAGGATGGACGGAAGTTTCTCGCCCACAACGCACAGCATCTGTCCTTGTGCATCGCCGCCGCGAACGGTGTCCAGTAGGGCCGTCGGCTCAGCGTCGAATGCCACCTGCTTCTTGGAGATATATCGCTCGGCCCAGTCGACAAAACGACTTAGATGTGTTGGCAAGTTTGAACGGTCATCTGCAGCTGTGTCTTGCAAGCCCTTGTAGAGATAGTATGCTGCCGCTGTTTCTAGATCGTCCTTGCGCTTGTGCTGAGCCTCACTAAAAGTTTCCAATTGAATTTTCCGGGTTACATCCTCGGGCCACACCAAATGGAACTTCTGGGCTACATCCTCGGGCCGCATGAAGTCAATTCTAGGCAACAGTTCCCAGATCCAGCTGTCGGGTATTTCGGCTACTGGGTCTGCTTCTTCGTCAGCCGATCCGATAGAACGGAGAGCCACCGACTCCCATTCTGCAACCGGAGTAAGGGATGTGCCGTCCGCGTGCCTGGCGAAAGCAGCCACGCTGATTTGCATGCGGCCGCCCTTGAAATCGTAATTGAGTAAGCGTGTGACGATATCAAATCGTTGCTTGGGTTTCGAAGGGATTTTGTTGGAGATACGGAAGCGACTGATGTAGTTGGGCATTTGCGCTGGCCTCCTTCCGTCTTCTGTCTGCTGAAGCGGACCGCCTCCCTGGAGAAATCCATCCAGCGTTGGCGGATCGACAGTCACCTGCGAACCATAAGGCCCTGGTTCTTGCTGGGACGAGCCAATATCACGAAGATGATGCTCCAGAACAGTGTATCCTTGACCTTCGAATAACCGAACAGAATTGCGAAATGTTGGGCCGTACTTCGTGGCTCGCACACCTGCAAAGTCGTACGACTTTGCCATATCGTGTCCAATCAGATCAGCAGTTGTGTCCACGTCTCTTAAGGCCGCTTGCAGAGTCGGCGTATCGGCCGTCATCTCTGCCATTTCAGGCTCAACACGGCCGTAGGCATGCAGAGTCCATCCACTTGCTTCTGTCCAAGACGAAATTTCGAACGACCAAGTTGTTGATGAGAATTTATTTGTTCCAGTCGCAAATGGCCATATTCGCGTGACTAATTCCACAGAAATATCATCCCGAATATCTAGCATTGCCTTGACGTGAAAGTCTTGGACAAGAAACGACGCTGCTGGAGAAGTGACAGTTCGTCTTGCAGCCTCGATGGCGCAGGACATATAACCCGTCATAGGAAATATGACAGCCCCAGCCACCACGTGGTCACGGAGCCAAGGTATCTCGTCAATGGTGAAGACTTGTCTGTATGCGTGTTGCTTGCCTCCATCTGTTGCAAGTTTTCTCCCGAGAAGAGGATGCCAGGGTTCGCCAGGGAAAAGTTCCTGGTGAGTGGTACGAGGTCTGACCTCATAGCTCACGGACTTGTCCCATGCATATCCGGGGAGACCAGTGACTACTTTCGAGTTGTGAAGATCAGTCTGGTTGGCTTCGCCTAATCGTATTGGAGTCCCTCCCAAGTCGAAAAGCGATCCTGCGAGGTGCAACAGAGACTCCTTGTCGTCTGACCCACGTAACAGCGTGGGGAGATAGGTGAATGCCGACGCTAGTTGTCGACTTCGCTTCGCCTGTAATGCTTCGGACGTCTGTTTGATCGGGCTTTTCAGAGCAGCATGAGGGCCAACCTCGATGATGATACTTGGAACAGTAGCTTTGACTGCAGCATCGTCATTCGAGGACTTCTTGGCCATGGGCGAGAGCATGTTTTGAACAGCATCAGAAAATCTAACTGGTTGGATCAAGTTCTTAACCCAGTAAGAAGCATCGAGGTGGTCAACGTCTGGGTCCAGCGGATGTCCGCTGACCGAAGACACAAACAAAGGATGCGCCCCGGTCCTGTCAGGCCTCTGCAAGAGTTGTGCTTGGGATGCAAAAAAAGGCTCAATGGCCTTTAGATAAGAGTCTGCTACCTCCTGCATATGACGCGAATGATACGCCACCTGCACGTTCAGCTTTCGCACGAACAAGCCCTTCTCCTCTGCAGCTTTCTGAATGTTTCCAATCGCGGCCTCATCACCCGAAATTGTCACTGCTTTGGGGCTGTTGATCGCAGCGACGGTAGCATAATGGCCGCCGGCATTATTTTGTATCAAAGTTTCCGCATCGCCGCTGCTTATACCAATGGCTAACATGGCGCCGCTTTGCTTCTGATCCTGAACCAGCGCAGTAGCTGCTTTTCCACGGAAGAATGCAACGGCCATGGCGGTTTCCAATGTAATGAAACCTGCCGCATAAGCAGCGGCTATCTCTCCACTTGAATGCCCTGTGACTGCGGCTGGATTGATGCCCCAGCTCTTGAGGAGTGCCACTAAAGCGACTTGCACTGCAGTACAAGAAGGCTGGCTGATTTCCGCATCGTTGACGAAAGAATCAGCCTCTGGTTTTCCAAGCTCTTCTTTCAAGCTCCAAGCTGCTCCAAGCTCACGCAAGCATTCTTCAGCTGTTTCCATGGCGGCCGCAAAAGCCTTGTACTGCCACAGACCGTTTGCCATCTGTGCATATTGAGCGCCCTGTCCGGAGAAGGCAAAAGCGATTGTCTGGTCCTTTGATCGGGTAGGTTTTGGTGCTGTTGCCAGTTTCTGCCGAAGAGTTGCTAATGTTGGCGCCACGACAGAGACACGGTATGGGAATTGTGTGCGGCGCTGACCAAGGGTGTAACTGAGATTTTGGACAGATATTCTGGACTCCGTGGCTTCGTCGAGATACTCTCTGAAAGACGCAAGATAAGACTTGAGACTCTTTGCAGTGCGCGCTGAGAACACAAACAGTTGACTATCGCCATAGTTGGTCACATTGTGGCCATTCTTGACGTTATGCTCGCTGGTATGAACGCCCTCTGTGCCATTGCCTGTTGGCGAATGAGAAGCGCTCGTCTCGTGAACACACTCCAAGCTATGTGCGCCGTATGAGCTGTTTGTACTATTTGTATCGCGGGCACTGTTTAAGAGCAACCACTTAGAGACCCACGGTGCCGCTGCTTCCAAAATGATTGCAGAGTTGCTCCCACCAAAGCCTATCAGAAAAAAAAGTCAGTAAGGCAGAACAGAACATATGGCTTAAACGAACACGTATCGATATTCCATTGTTGGACTAACCAAAATTCGTCACCAGGACTCGTCTCGGCTCGTTATTGGGCCAAGGGATCGGACACGTGGGTATCACGAGCTTATCTTGTCCCAGGATTTTGGGATTCATCTTTTCGAATCCCGCTGTGGGGAGGATGATGTCGTGCTCCAACATGAGAATTGCTTTAATCATGCCGAGAACGCCACTCGCTCCCTCTAGATGACTGCGCGAGGTTAGTCAAAAATTTCTTCGGCCAAGGTTGGTGCCCGGAGTCAGACTGCCTGTTCGCCATGAGAGCTGGACTGGCGGCTTACCCAAAATTCGATTTGACAGATCCAAGGTAGATGGGATTGGACGATGTTCGATCTCTACCTAAGATGGCGGCGAAAGCACTAGCCTCTATCGGATCACTTCACTGTGTCAGTTTGCTTTCCCTTTTCCTTTGTTTCCTTTTGCTCTCTCGTCTGAGGGCTTTACGAAAGGAATGACTGTAACTCACCCAGCGGCTGTACCGGTCCCATGACCCTATTCTTGCAGTTTCAGTATGTGTGGTGAATAGTGAAAGTAGTGGGCGTTAGAAAAGCCACAAACCTCAACAACAGGGGTTTCGCTGGGATCAAGTCCAGCACGCTCGTGTACCATTCTTAATAGCTTGCGGTGGGCCAGGCCGTTGGGGAAGGTGATGCCTTCAGATCGTCCACCATGATTACACACTGAGCTTCGAATGACAGCGCGAATCGGGTCACCGTCGCGAATCGCATCATCTAACCGTTTGACAAGAAGACATGCAGCACCTTCGCCGCGTCCGAAGCCCGCCGCCTTCTCATCGTACGAGTACGACCGTCCATCTGTCGACAACGCGCCCGTTTTCTCAAGCACAAGCCATCCACCAGGAGTGAGCGACAAGGTTGCCGCTCCCAAAAACGCAGCGCTGCATTCTCCGTTATGAAGGGCCGACACTGCTTGATGCGCCGCATACACGCTACTTGCGCAGGCAGCATCTAGCGCGATACTCGGTCCGTCGATGTCGAAAAAGTACGATAGTCTGTTGGCAATCATGCAGGGTGCCACACCAGTCGCCGTAAAGGGATTGGCAGAATGTTGATCATCAACAAGCCGTCCAGAATACTCGTGCTGTCCAGAGCCTATAAACACACCGATATTCTTTCCGGCAAGGTCGAGCAATGTCTTGCCAGCGTCTTCGGCTGCTTCTAGAGCACACTCCAGCATCATTCTATGCTGTGGATCAGACGCGCGAGCTTCCTCGACTCGCATGTTGAAGAAAGCGGCATCGAAGGCGTAAACATCTTCAGGCAAGAAATGCGCACCTTCGGCTCGAAATGCGCCAGATGTATCGTCATGGCCGGGTTTCCAATATGCCTTGTAGTCGAATCTACTTGGGGGGAATTCGGTCCAAGCAGATCTAGCTTGCTCCAGGTATTCCCAGAGACCTTTCCGGCCAATACCAGGTGCACGATACGAAAGTCCAACAACAGCGATGGGGGCGTCTTGGCTCATGGTGTGCTCGATGCTTCACCCCGTGTCGCCAGGGCTTGGATGTAAAATTATATAAGGTCGACGCAAGGGCTAAGGAACGGCTAGTGATGATGATGTGCTGGTTTAGTCTTTGTGACCATCTTCTCCGTGAAATGTAGCTGTGTATAACTTTGGTCTTGACGTGAATTCCTTTCAGACAATCGCTTGTGACAGTTCATGTTAGGCTCCATGTCTTTATCAACACATAAGCATGGCATGCGTCAAATTTCTACAGCTCCGCCGCCTGCGCCAACAGTCCATTGGGCAGCAATTCTGTCCGTGAAAGTATCTGCGAGATAACTACTTCCCTAAATTCTTCCCACCATTTAGCACCCAGGACCCTTGGGCGAGGCGTTGCCGACGTCGCGGCGTGTTGATTCGAATGTTGAGTGAATTCCTACGAAAAACGGGGTTCCTACCCCGTCCAGGCCGAACAAATGAAGCCTGAACTGAAGTATAATGAGTAAGAAGTATATGCAGGTCGAAGACCCCGTGATTTCATGGTCACGCCCGTAGAAAGAGAGGCGAAGAGGTGTGAGTCGGTCCGGCCAAGCAGCCCAAGTCATGACAATGCCATCGCCACACAGGCCTATACCGGCGAATGGGACGAAGGTTTCGTTCTAGACATGGCTTCTTGCTGTGCTGTCAGTATGCAGAGGCATACTGTTTCGCGCAGAGATGTCGGATGATGGATCAGCAACCTTGCCGTATTTCACCTTTCAAGTTTCAACAACAAGTTGGTTGTTCGCTGCCTGTCAGTTTTACCTTGTGTACGGAGTACATACCTACCTAGGTACATAGCTGGTCCGGGTTTTCTATGAGTACGACTACGGAGTACTCCGTACATATGAGGTGGGTGAATACTGGATAGGTACATGCGAAGGACTACTCGGACAGTAGAGTACTACAAGGTAGGAAGTACCTACCCACTTACCTTAGGTACTCCGTACTTTCCCCATAATTCACGAGATATGTGCTACCTGTACCTAATGTACCTAACCTAGGTAGGAGGTACCTAAGGTACTCTCCATTTTTCTTGTTCTTATCTAGGTACCTGGTACATACTCCGTATGATACCTATCTGGGTACACCAGGTCTGAGTATGTACCTAGGTACCTAGTCAACATCACCAGAATTACCACTTTAAATATCACCGCGTCATTTTCAACATCATCCCACGTTTTGAGGCCACTCGCAGTGTCTTCCGGCATCGAAGCCGACCAATCCGCCGAGCTCGAGCAGCCGTTCCGATGAGCCTCATCTTCCCCGTCCGTGAGATACCAATGACAACGCGGCTCTGTTCTCACTGCCGGAGAGCCCCTCGCAATCAAATTTGGGTGTAGCCGATTTCTCCGACGCAGAGCCAGCTGGATCGAGTCAGGCGACCCGGAAAGCTGAAGTCCTCCAGCAGCCGTCCTTTCAAGTCAATTATCCGCCGTCGACCGTAAGACGAAGACATGACGAGCCTCGAAGAAACACAGAAATAATGCCGCACGATGCCGCAAACGAGGCAGAGGTGGGGCATCGCGGTCGTCTTCATCCATCAACGCCTCAAGAGCCAGTGGACTGTCAACGCAGGTTCTGACCATGATAGCGAGGCTGGAGAAGTCGAGGAGGACGTCCTGGCTATTGGTAGGGGTCCAGGTTATCTTTCTGCCGGGCCATGAATGGCGTACATGATGCTAGAAATGACGACAGAAATTGAGATAGGAAACATCGGGGATGCATTTGATCTTAGCAAATCGAGATGCCGAATTGAAAGGCCTCGAGCCTAGGGCCAGGGGCAGCGTGACATGTTGAGATATGTAGCTACATACTCTCACGAAGTGCATTGTTGACTTGTCTACTTTCTACTGTAGTCTGGCGGCGTTGAACAGATCCGCAGGGTATAACAATGCATGCATACATTGAGGGGGTGGCTACCAGTCGAAAGGATTCGATTCATTACTCCGTGCGGGGAACCCGGGCTTGGATTCGCATGGTGTTGAGCCCGTGTGTCTAGGTAGGTAACGCGTAGGTATATCCCCTGGAATATCTGAGAATGTTCCATGTTGTGCGATCCCAATACTTACTACCATAGGGGAATGAAGGTGTCGAGCTGCGAGCAGAGGCCAAAGCTTCCACCTCAGGAGATTCGGGCATGCTGAGATCAACACAAATCATCAAGTCAATGCAATATAGAACGGGAAATCGTGGCCCTGGAGATCTTGATTTGATTCCGCCAAAGGTCTCGTGCACACGACTAATACGGCCGTTCATATCTTAATCACCAACTTCCCAAACTGCTTCCCGCCCTTCATGTCCTCAAACAACCCGTTAATCGCCTCAACGCAGTCCAGTCCCCTTATAGTTTTGCTAACAACGGGGGCAATTCTATGTTCCCCGACAAAAGCAACCATGTCGGCAAACTCCAGCCTAGTCCCAGCAGTGCTCCCTCTGAGCTCGATGTTCTTGAACACCGCATGCATCGGCCAATCCGTCATCTGGCTCTCTTCCATTCCATAATTTACAACGACACCTCCTGGCTTGAGAAGTGGTGTGGTCTTGATCACAACATTGCCTCCTGCTCCATCAATTACGGCATCTAGAAACGGGCGATCCTTTGGCAGCTTCTCCTTCAGTTTGGCTGGCCAGTCATCCTGATGGTAGTTGACGCCGGCCCTGGCACCTAGCTGCACGGCCTTTGCAATCTTTTCTTGCGAGCTTGAGGTGACAAAGATGTTGCATCCCACCACTTGTGCGAATTGGAGAACGTGGAGGGCTACACCTCCACCGATACCAGTGATGAGAATGTTGCGTCCTATCTCGGCGTTCTGGGACTTGACAAAGAGAGCGCGCCATGCTGTAAGCCCACATGATGGGAGGGCTGCGGCTTGCACAGGATCAAGATGCAACGGACATTGCTCAACTTCGGACTCGCTTACCACAGCGTAATGCTGAGCAGCTCCCAGGCTCGTGTAAGGCTCGGTGCCCCCTATTGTGCGGAACTCGGCCCAGTCCTCTGGGCCGTCCAGATTCTCAGCCCATCCTCGACATGGAGTAAGAATCACGAGTTTTTCAAGAAGGCTATTCACACAGCCAGGTCCCTCTTCTACGACTGTGCCACAACCGTCAGACAACAAGGGCGCTTGGAAGGATATGTTCGGATATAAACTCTGGCGTATAAACAGGTCGCGATGATTCAGTGCTGCTGCCTCGATTTTGACGAGAAGCTCATTTGGTCCCGGAGAGGGTCTTGGTACGGCCTTGAGCTTCAGGGGATAGTAGATCTTGCCCTTTGGTTGGGAATTGGTCCCCGCTAAGACCAGTGCGTGAGGCATGTTGTGTTCGATTGTCTGGATGTGAAAGACAAAGGATGCTCGAGAACCGATTTAGAAGCTTCTCCTCTGTGCACTGCCAAAACGAAGTATTACTCTTGGCTTCATAGGCGGATCGCAAGCGGCTAAAATAGCCAAGCCTAGCGCTCTCTGCTTTTATAGTCATCTCTACATGCAGAGCGTTTCATCTTCGGGTCACTCCCCTGGGCCCTAACTTCCAATGTCCATCCCTACCCGGGTCAAATGCCCCAATCCTATCTAATTCTCAATGTCTTGCCATGACTGGCTCTACATCTCAACTTGTGGAGCGTGGGCACTGGGCAGTCACAGTGGGAAGCTCTGTAACAGCTGTGAGCTGGACCCGAAGGACAGGAGGCCTATAGTTTTGACAATTTCAACGGTAAATACAGTACAAAGAAACGGGTGAGCGGCAAGCCAGGTAAGGTACCTAGCTATAACCATCAAACCAGGTCAAAGACAGAGTTTTAACCGCGATCGGTCATTCTGGCCCGCCCCACGGGCCACCAGTTCTTACGATAGCCTCAGATAGGGGTTTACCGCGTTCCTCCCTGTATTGGGGACAAAATATAAGCCAAAGTACAGAGTCTGTACGTATACTGAAACTGGCCTCTGGGTAGCCTGGGCCAGCCTTGCTAGCGGATAAAAACAATGGTAGAAAATGAGCAATAACAATTATTGACTGGTATTGGTTATATAGGTAGCTCTGTGTAATTTGCTCGGCTGCCTGCACGTGGCAACCACATCACTGCATGAACTACACGAGCAGCGATACATAGCATGGATGATGGTTCAGGTAGCCCGCGCTTCCGTCCTTATAATCAGATATTACTAGCAGGCGTGGTGTTATAAGTTTTGTCTGACTTTGGAGTCCGAAGGTTGTGCGTGCCTTGAACATACCCGTATAGGTACTAAAGAGACACGGTTCTCGAAGAGGCGGCATGCCGATAATCCCCAGGCCGCTCAGGTAACTAAAAGCGGCGATGTCAGCATTGGATATTCATGGAAGCTTCGCGACAATTCGACGTTCGGTGATGATCTGAATTTGCTGACTATCGATTGGGCTTTGGATATAAGGCCCTTCATGGGCTCCGACGTCACGACGTCCTTCACGAGCAACTGAAGCCCATGACTGTCGCAGGGGACCGTGAAGATATGGGCCGTGAGGGGATCTTCGTTCAGAAGTCTCCAGAAGGCAATCATCGTGCTACATGTGTCCGTGGTGATCGAGTTCACACGGTGTAGTATGTCGGTCCCTGGCCCTGAGATTCTGTTATTAGTTAGGAGTTAGGGTTAGTGGTTAGTGGTTAGGATTAGGTGTTAGCTAATGGAATTTGCAAGAGTCACAGCCCGCTCATGAATTTGGCGGGATGCACACGCGGTCGTCTAGGCTGAGAAGGTTTCTAGGCACACTTGTCCCGAGAATACGGTACGGCCCAACATTAGACCCTGTCCCGATAACTCTAACCAGCGTAGGTAGCGTCACAGCTCAGCTCATGAAACACTGACAAAGGAGAGAAGGGACAGAGATGAAACATTGGCCAATTGGGATTGGAGTATGTATGTAGTTGATGCTTGTATTGTTGACAGTTGTAAAGGAGGAGGTTACTAAAGTACATACCTAGGGGGGATGAATTGGGATGAAATTGAATCCCCCGCCAGTACAAGAGGTACCTAGGTAGGTACCTATGTCTCCTCCAAGTTCTGTGGCTATCTACTTGCCCCATATAAATACGCCCCATCTGTCACCAGGTACCACGGAGTACATATGTCACATCATACCTGGTACTCCGTACACTCCGTACATGTGCCTCCAATGTATCTCTATGTATGTACCTAAAGATACCTAGGTACCTACCTAGGTAAGTCACTGAGGCTGCAGGCAAATGGCCAGATCGCTGAGAGGCGTATTTCCATCCACCCGAGAAACGTCGTGACTCGTGAATGTGATCATTGCACGCACAAGGAGCACAGAACATCAGCCCTTCAGCCATTGCCGAATCCAACGTCGATCCAGCTCCTTGCAGCTCCTGGTGATTATTCGTGGTAGCTTCTCCACGACATACATACCAGTCCAGATGTCTGGAAGTGCAGCAGCCGGCAGTTTGGATTCTGCCACTTGCCGAAGAGCAGCGATGTGCGATTTAACATCCTCCTCGTATCCATCGTTGGGTACCTGCTGCAGACTGCAGTGTCTTCCCTGATGGTATAGGGCAACAGCTTGCGTTCTTCCAGCGACAATCTGCGTCACGCAGGCTATATCTCGCAAGTGGACAGAATGAAGACGGGGAGTGTCCTCTCCAGTTGCTCCAACTGAATTATATGACCTTTGATCCTGATCCGGTTTGTTCGTTTTCTCACCAGTGTAATGGATCCACTCATTAGGTACCTAGATATCCTCGATTGCAGCGATGGGCATGTTGCACGGCATCGCAATGTCGACCAGTGTGGATTCGTCGACGTCGGAACAGTGACATACCTATCAAAGGCGGCGCCATAGTGATCTCCTCCTGCTGCGGCTTTTCTTGCTCCTCAATATTTGGGTGAGGAGGCATTTTACTTGAATCGCAGAATAGTCTGGCAGTGTTTTTCCTTCAGTATCACGCAAAACTGGAGAAATTGTTTGCTTGGCCAAGTCAGAACCTGGAAGGTATTTGGTCGAAGGCCAGACGTTTAGCGGATTGTTGAATTTTGACAAAGGGGAAGTGTTCCACGCTAAGCAACACGATATCAATGAGGATTCAGAGCATATCTTGAGGCAAACAATGCTTCGAGTAGCTTGGGAGAGAGCAATAGGTATCAAGTGACAAGTCTGCGCACGCAAACGCGCATTTTAGGCAAGTTCGGAAATCAGCCTCCTGAGCCTGTGTCATCAGGCCTAGAATGGACAATCACACACACAGTATCTACGATAGACAGATCCTCATGCGCCCACGTGCCGGCGTTAGGAAACAGATATTCATCCGTCAAGGATGCGTTGAGGTAAGGCTGCAATTGTCACCGCATTCACGATTCCATAAGTCTTATACGCACAGAGGCTTGACTCGGGGGCAGGGATCAAAGAAGGATATATGTGCGTATGAATACTTACGCAATTCGGCAGCAAATATAGCACTCAAGCCTGTAACCGAAGTAGTCTACATCTGGAACCGAACATTGCTGTCGTGAAAGCTGGCCTTGGTCAAATGGATGGAACATCCTGGCAGGCGAAGGATTCGGCTACATATGACTCTGCCTATTGCCAGCAACTATGTATCGAACGGCACAAGGCAGCTCCTTACGACGATCCCCGGCAGATTGAGCGGCGTGAACTGGGAAACGCTTGAGATTACTCCGTACGTAATATGATATTACTATGCACACATATGTAGGTGCAGCCTGTCAAGAAGGCTTCCATGGCCGCCAGGTCTTCTCCTCTTGCTAATGCATAGGCACCCTGTTCATGTTGTACCGGCGGGATCCTTCACTTCTTTTCTGATGGCTTATACGGGGTTGACTCCGTGTACGATGCTGGGGTTCTGCGCGCTCGTCAATCGCGGTCAGGCCGCCTCGCCCTCTTCTAACTACCGAATGCCTATACCGTTTTCAATCTTCTATCTTCAAGCGCCGAGACTATGCCGTATTTGATACACTGACATCGCTCACATCTCGGCAACTGCCTCTTAGTACCTAGGTAAAGAGAGTCAGACACTAAGTACCTAAGGGAGCAACTTTTGCTCGACGCTCATCCGGCTGCGTTTTGTCCGATGTTTGCGCAAAAGGTCGCTGAAGAATACCTCAGCCGTTTGGCGCTCCTCTCACCCTTCACATATCTTGATCGATTCTAGACCGTAGATAGTCTTCAGTCTTCCAACTTCTCCTTAGTGTGCTTACTGTCCAGTGTCCCAGCACTCCAAATACGGATGGATCCAAGCGATGCGGCAGGGGCTGCTTCGTGTTCAATGGCAAGCGCTGTCGAGGCACCCGATGTTTCAAGTACCACTGATCAGCGAAAGAAATTGGGCAGTGAAAAGGACGATGTTCATTGTGATGAAGTCACTGCATCAAACATGAGTTCATATCTTGTATGACGTGTTCATATCCCTCTTTTTCTTCTCATGTACTGCCCTTCCCTTCAGACTTCACGTTGAGCTAGACATTTGAATGTTTAACTAAAGCTTGCCTACATGATCATCTAGCGTGTCTTCCGGTACAATGACAAGGCAGGATGGGCACTCAATGCCGTTGCCCTTTTGGCCATAGTTGTCGCTGGCACTGCTCTTCCACTCGTCAATTTCTACTTTGGTGGCTTTGTCGACGTGTTCAATCGGTTTGCAACGGGCAGGTTGTCGCCAGATGCATTCAGAGATGAGATTTTGCACTACATGTACGTGGAAAGCTGAACTTTGAAAAGCTCCTGCCAACCTTGCTTTGCAAGTCGAAGAAGAGTTACAGCGACTGAAGTAAAAGTGATGGAAACTCGTCAATAGGGTCTTATTTGTGTACATCTTCATAGGAAGGTTCGTGTTGACTTACACTTGGACGGTATGTGCTCTGCCCTGTCACTCTTTTCGTTCTGTTTTTATTTCATCGGTAGGCTCATCAATGCTACAATGTCTCAGATAGTCCTTAACATAACCGCCATCCGAGCAATCAAGAACCTTCGCGTCGAGTTCGTTCGGCAGCTCCTCCGACAAGAGATTGCCTTCTTCGACGCGCAATCCGTCTCCGTAGCCAGCCAAATCACCGCAAATGGAGATTTGATCTACCATGGAATTTCAGAGAAACTAGGGCTCGTCCTCCAATCGCTGTCCATGCTCATTGCCGCTTTTGTTGTAGCCTTCGTCGTGCAGTGGAAGTTGACGCTCATCATAGTGGCCGTCATGCCGATGAACATCACCATCATGCTCATCTGCATCTGCTTTGACACGAAATTCGAGGGACAGATGTTTGCCATATACAACACATCAGGCTCTCTCGCCGAGGAAGCCCTGTCAACGATTCGCACCGCCCATGCGTTTTGGGCGTTTCCCAAACTCGTGGCGCGATTCGAGGATATTCTTGCGAACGCAAGGCGAGTGGGCGATAAAAAGTCCTTCTTGTACGCTGTCTTGTTCCCAGTGGAATGGTTCAGCATTACTGTCGGGTATGCCCTTGCTTTCTGGCAGGGCGTGCAGATGTACTCGCGAGGGGAGATCAAGGAGCCAGGAACTGTCGTAACGTAAGACTACCTAACCCTTCACCATGCCCATGTCAGGAAGTCTCTTTAGGAGCGCCTCTCTCTATTCAGATATAATCTTGCTAATAACCGTATTTGTAGAGTCATTTCCGCCGTCATTGTTGCCACGCAGGCGCTGACGCAAATCGCGCCGCAGGTTGTTGCTATATCGAAAGCCATGGCGGCCGCGCAGGAACTTTTCTCCACAATTGATCGAGTCTCTAGTATGGACTCTCTGTCAAATGAGGGTATGATCATCAAGGACTTTCAAGGCAGCATTCGGTTAGAAGGTGTATCCTTCTCATACCCTTCACGACCAAACACGCCAGTCTTGCAAAATCTGAGCCTAGACTTCCCACCGAGTCAAATCACGGCCATAGTTGGAGCTAGCGGCTCTGGAAAAAGCACGATATTCGGCCTTCTGGAAAGGTGGTATGCTTATTCGTCTGGAACAATCACGCTGGATGGACACCCGCTGGAGAGCATCAATCTGCGATGGCTCCGGACCAACACCCGAATAATTCAGCAAGAGCCTACTCTATTCAGTGGCTCCATTTACCAAAACGTTGTAGATGGGCTAGCCAGCTTGGATGCTGCCGCATTGTCCGAAGGCAAAAAGTCGCGCCTCGTGGTGGAGGCGTGCAAGGCTGCTCTGATACACGATTTCGTCACCCAACTGCCAAAGGGGTACGAGACCTGGATCAGCGAACGGGGGGGCTCCCTATCCGGCGGACAGAAGCAACGTCTTGTGATTGCGCGGACCATCATATCGAATCCCAAAGTCCTGCTTCTAGACGAAGCGACGAGCGCGCTTGACCCCAGTGCCGAGAAGACGGTGCAGGCAGCCCTGAACAATATAGCCAAGGGCCGCACTGTCATCATCGTCGCGCATCGCCTGTCAACTGTGCAAGACAGCCACAACATCATCGTTCTCGGCAAAAGTGGCCGGGTACTAGAACAAGGCACGCACTCCAGTCTTGTCAACCTCGGGGGTGCTTACGCCAGCCTGGTCAGGGCGCAAGACCTTGGAGAAAAACTCTTGGGCTCAGCCGAGGGGAACGACTTTTCGGCTCCGGGTGAGAAAGGTGACGACTGCTTCGCCGTCGTTGAGAGCGAGTCAAGGCAAGTCTTAGAAACGATGGACGGCAACGGAAATGGAGAGGCTGGCATTCTGGTCCATCATGGGTTGTTGCAGGGTCTAGTCTTGATCTTAAAAGAGCAACGTACGCTGTGGTGGCATGCATCTGCTTGTTTACTCAGCTGCACAGCCGGAGGTGAGTGTGTTTTGTAATCTTCGATTGACGACATGATGAAAGATAACTCTATTGTGAGCCCTCAAGGCGGCAATGATACAGACTGCTGACTTCAAAGCAGGACTCATGTCGTCAATCATATCCGTATTGGTAGCTAAGTCGTTGGAAGCCTACGAGAGAGTCGACGTCGATCGGGCCAATCTCTTCGCCTTGGGGTTCTTCATCATTGCGCTGTGTAGTCTAGTTGTATATGCTATAGTCGGGTGGTGCTCAAACGTTATTGCACAAGTACGTTGGGTTCCTATTATCGTTTTAAAGCCTCGTCGTTTCTTTTTCTTCTTCTTCCCTCCACCTCCTACCGCTCCTCCTTATTTATTTATTTTTTATTACCGTCTTCCTTCTTTCTATTTTTGCGCGCGTGCCAAGTATGACTTCGAGGGGAAAACTCAAGGCGCTCACTATGTTGAATACTCCAGACCGTCGGACAATTCTATCGACGCGATATCTTGGACAATATACTTCGGCAAGACATGACATTTTTTGATAAGCCAGAGAACAGCACGGGCGCGCTCGTCTCGAGGCTGACAACGGAGCCATTGAGTCTACAGGAGCTCCTTTCCGTCAACGTGTCTCTCATCGTCATTTGCATAGTCAACGTGCTGTGTAGCTGCATTATCGCCATCGTATATGGGTGGAAACTTGGCATTGTTCTCAGCTTTGGCGCGCTACCCATCCTCATCGGCGCAGGGTACCTGCGGATTCGCCTGGAGAAAAAGTTCGAACAAGACACGGCAGAGCGCTTCGCCACCAGCAGTGCCATTGCCGCCGAGGCCGCCATGAGCATTCGCACGATTTGCTCGCTTGCGCTGGAAGAGACAGTCATTGAGCGTTACAGTCAAAGTCTCCAGGGCATCGTGCGTGACAGCATCGGCAACCTGGGCGTCAAGATGTTCTTCTACGCGCTGAGTCAATCGGTGTCGTTGCTCATCATGGGCCTGGGGTTCTGGTACGGCGGCAGGCTTGTGTCCACGGGCGAATATACATTGAGCCAGTTCTACATGGTGTATTTGGCGATTGTATTCTCGGGTCAGGCAGCAGCCGCTCTGTTTCAGCACACGACAAGCATATCTAAGGCTACCACGGCGATCAACTACGTTTTTGGACTGCGACAGACGCGCACTCTAGTCGACGACGACGATGATGATGATGATGATGATGATGATGATGATGATGATGATGATGATGATGATGATGATGATGATGATGATGATGATGATGGAGACGATGATGAGCGGATCGACCACGGCCATGACCATAACAACGACCACAACACAAACGCAAATGCAGTCGCAGGCGACACCCAGCTTTCCGGTCTGCTAGACGATGTTGAGAATCTCTGTGTTGAAAAGAGTCTGACTAAAGGCCTAGAGGCAGGTCTCGATCAAATACACTTTGCATACCCCTTGCGGCCCAAACAAAAAGTCCTTCGCGGCATTAACATGTCCATCAAGCCCGGCAAAATGACCGCTCTGGTCGGCGCGTCAGGATGTGGGAAATCCACGCTCATAGGCCTACTGGAGCGATTCTATGATCCTATAAGCGGCACCTTGTGGTTGAAAAATGGCCGCCGCCACCGCCACGACATCAAGACGATCCATCGTCGCAGATTACGTCGTGACATGGCCCTCGTGCAGCAAGAGACCATTCTATACCAGGGCTCTATCCAGGACAACATCTCGCTCGGGATCGAGTACAGCAGTACCAAGTCGACGGACCACTCCGAGGCTCAAATCAAAGCCGCCTGCCAGAGCGCCAACATTTGGGATTTCATCGTCTCTCTCCCCGATGGGCTACGCACGCCGTGCGGCTCGCAGGGTTTGGCCCTCTCAGGTGGGCAGCGACAGCGTATTGCTCTTGCGCGGGCGCTCATTCGTCAGCCACGGCTGCTGCTGCTCGACGAGGCAACGAGTGCTCTCGACACGGCGTCGGAACGGGTCGTCAAGGCCGCGCTGGACCAAGCCGCTGAGGGAAGGACCACGGTGGCGGTCGCGCACCGCCTTAGCACGATTCGCGATGCGCATATCATTTTTGTGTTTGTGAGGGGGGCGATTGTGGAGGCGGGCAGTCATGAGGAGTTGTTGCAGAGGAGGGGTGTGTACTATGACATGGTGTTGGCGCAATCCTTGGACAGGGAGGCTTGAGAGAGGGGTCTCGGAATACATAGGTAGGTTCTGATGTATTTTCTCATTGTAACTCGTCTTCTCGGAGAAAGAAGAGAGGGGATGCTTCCGGGCTCGTGTTTGTAAAACTTCCAGCGTGTTGAACGAGTACCTTGAACCTTCTGAGGTGACAAGTCTCAGTGAGGTTAGTCTCTTTCCTGGCATCACGTCCTATGATGCGCAAAAAGCTTCAGAACCCCAAGGTGTCCATCCAAGTTTGTTGTGATCAAATAAAACACGAAAAAAGGTAGAGATCAGATCTGTGAACACAAATGTTAAGGCCTGCAAGGGGTGGCTGTCTTTGTTCCACGCGGCCATGAACTTTACAGGCTGGCTGTCTGGCTGGCGTGGCAGCCTGTCGCGTGGACTTCGTGCTGGCACCAAGATCGCCATATTCTCGATTACTTTTATTGTTTGTCTTGTTTGGCCTGGACTTTCTGGGCTGTCCTTGGTTTTTGCCGTATCGTTTCGTGGCCGCGCAATTCACCATGTACAATGCGAGTCCGCCCAGTGAAGAGTTAGCCGCTTCGCGGTGAAAGCACTACTGGCCTCACAAGAATACCTTAGGTAGTATCAATGCCGTGTGGCAAGCTAAATTCCTAGCTTTCGCGGCAAGTGGCGGTATTGATACGTGGTGTGTGTCACCAGAGCGAGTGCGATCGATGAGGCAGTATCCCGTGCAGCGTATAGATGTTTGCATTATATCTTCACATGAAGATCATCATGATGCCAGGCCTTTTCCGCTTGCTAGACCCAGCTATTAAGTAAGACAGTTCTTCCTGCCAATGTTCCGCCCGAATTGAAGAAACTCCGCTAAATGCTCATAAAAGAGTCGCCCTCAATTAAAAAGCCTTCCACATTCAGGGAAAAAAAATAACCATATGCCCACACCTTTTGCCTGCCGTGTACACATAAAGCAAAAGACGCTACTGTTTCTTGCGATTCTCGAACCGCAGCGAGCCTCTCAACACGGGCGAGCTGAGGACTTTTTGCAGCCGGTACAGCTCTTCCTCCAATCGCTCCCAGACGGAGTGTTCCAGCTGGCAGTACATCCAGAAATTGCCCTCGGAATCCTTTCCGATAGCCTGACACACTGCGTTCTTCGGTCGTTTCATCTCGGATTCCAAGACATATGCTGTCGTCATAGTCCCCGGTGCGTTGTATCTCGTACTGTTCCGGTCCTTTTCCTGATCCAATCCTCCGCCTCCCACAAGCTGAAGCACCGCTGGGCGGAAATCCGCCGCGGAAAGCAAGTGCAGTGATGTTAAGTTGCAGTAGTCGAGCGATACACCTCCTACGTTTGCCATCTTCTGAAACGGGTCCCTGCCGCCTTTCTTCGATTCCAGGAGTGACTTGACCAAGGAACACAATTGATTCTCTGATGTTTGTCTATCCATGTCGCGTTTATGTTGAAGAGCTATATGCCCGATGGACTTCGTAGCATTTTCTGCTGATAGCGTCGATTGTAACGGGAACGTCAGCGTCTGTAAATACTCTCCTGACGGGTCGCGCAGGGACGAGAGGCGGTGGCGAAAGTTGAACATGTTGCGCATCGTGACGGCACGAGTCTTTCTGGTCGAGTCTCCCCCTTGCAACTGGCTGATCCATGCAAATAAGATTTCTGCATCATTGACGATCGGTCGCTGTGTTTCGTTTTCCAGTACTCGTGTAATATCACGGCGGACCTGGCTGAGCAGCTCCTCGTAGACGGCTTTCGGAACGTGCACGATTCGTCTTTGCAAAACGGGGTCGACTCGTCTCCGCCAACTATTGGGAAGTATGCTGAATCGCGAGAACCGTTCTGATGCTCGCAGATTTTCGATCCGCTCAATGATATTCTTTTCCTCTGCCTTGTGGACTAACTCTTCCAAGATATCATTGTGGGGTCCATACACGAGAGCAACTTCCTCCTGTCGCCCGGCTAGTACGAGCGACCAGTTTTCCAAAAGAGATTTGAAGCTTGCGTAGTCCATCATATTTGCTGGTGTAGTTATAGTGACAAGTGTTGCGTCGGAAAAGGCCAGAATATGCAGTATCAATTGCGGCACGTTTCTGTCAATAATTTCCTGCACGGTTGTTGGAGTTTCGGGATGGATCAGGTCCGGTTGGCAATCCGCCGGGTATATTTGAGTGAAAGCTCTGTGTGATGGGAGACTGTAATATTTACCCACGGGATGACTTCCGATCCGAGATTCGTAATGCTTGTCAAAGAAAAACGTACAGGCAGGGTTCTCGTGCGAGTAAATTTTTGGAGCATATGCTTCCAATAGGCCGTCGTCCTTTTGACGACGTATCGAAGCATCAGTCATTTTTGCGGCTACTCAAATGACGGCAGACAAGCCCGTGGAAGGTCTGATGGGGGATCAAGTTATGACGTGCTTACCCGGACACGTAGGCGAGTCCCAAGCTTCTTCCAGTCGCCTATTTCCAACAAGTGGCACAGCGCCTCATGAAGCTTCGGTGCAATGAGCACATCGTTGAAGCACATGACCCACGTGCGCAAACTCTGCTTCGCGGTGGTAGGTTGGTCCAGGCAATGTATAGGATAAACCTGCTCCTCCTCATGCTTATAGAGAGGCTCGCGCTTCTTGGGGCCGCGATATCTTTTGGTCCTGAAATGCCAGCACGATAAAAGGTCCATTTTGGTAAGCAGATTTGATACTGGTTGGCATAAAACGTGAGCAAGCTCCTAAGTAGCGTTTTCTTCTGGTCGCTCAAAGCGAGTCGAGAGAGTAGCGGATGAAGCATGCTTTTGTAAGGGCGCTTGAGCAACGGTCGTTTCCAAGGGTTCGGGGTTTACAACATCTCGACGAATGCGCCTAAGGCATCGGCTTAGTGTGCGTTTCTCGATTAGGCCACACGCGTTACTGGGTGTATGCAACGATTCTCCGGACGGTTCCTCATGATGATATGTGCGACCACATTAAGCCAGCATGACGCACTCTGGGTATGCATGAGCGTGACATGAGGGGAACATAAATGGGACGACAACCGGGGCCAATATCGGAGCAGGTGTCATCAGGGACGTACGTCTCGGCGTGAGCTTGGATGAGATTGCTTCGGTGGAAATGCTCGAACTCCGCAATACATTGTTTGACAACAGCAGCCACCACGATACACGCAGAATATGGTTGCCGTCCCCGAGTATAATTCAGAGGATCGAAGTAAGGGCAAGTTTTCGGCTCTTCCATTGTAATTTGTGTGTGTTAGCATTGACGCGGCCAAATAATGTCTTATCGGCAGACCGGAGAGCGGGCCACAACAGCACCCTACTGCTGCATCAAAATCGGTAGATGGTAATATGTAGCCCTGTCGCATTGTGCGCCCCGAAATATCATATATGAGATCCCCAGCCCAGTCGGTTCGTATCTTATTGTAGGTATCGTATTCATATTTCTTCATTATCAGCACCTTGACCAACTCGTGACGAAATATCCCGCGAATCGTGATGTGCCCTCGGCAGTTGTCTCCGCCTCGAGAGTTCCTATCGTCAGGTACCTAGAGGCTACCTGGTAGCCCAGTTTCGAAGCAAGGCGGCAGGTATCTCAGGTCTGTAGACATGCTTGCATGCTCTATGGTGGTAACGCTGTATGTTGCAGACACAATGAGCGGCCAGCCACGATTCGTCACGGCATAAATAGTGCAGGGGGTTTTGGATAAGACACTCTTCTGGAGACGGACCCAAATTTGTTCTCCAGGCTCGGTCCGAGGGAAGAAGCTGTATTTTTAGTATTTACGCAGCGTCTGGTGCCTCGAGAAATTTCTGCTGCGAGGGCAGGCGTTGCACGGTGTTTGACGGACTGCGCACATGTTTGTTGAGCAGAGCAACGGCCGCTGTTGGAGGGCTCCTGTACTCCTGTGCAAGGAAATACCAGGTAGGTAGAGGTATGTAGACCTCTCGCAGTGCAGTCTGCAGACCACGCCACGATGGGAATTGATGCAAGGCGCGAGCGGTTCGTGGACAGCGGCAGCTGCGTCATGCATGTAGCAGCTGGCGCAGCTGACTGATGAGCTGATACATATGCGCTGTGCGGATACGGCGCCCACCTCCAAGTTCCAACTGCAACATGCTACAGGCTACAGCCAGCCAGTCACAGCCGCCCACCGGACGGGCAACTGCACCCTTCAGAAAGAGTCTCAAGACTCAAGACACAACATCACAATTCACAACGCTAAGACGTGCGGATCTCGCCACGCAAACGTTTTCGCTTTCTGCATCTGGAGTCCTGGACATTTTTCAAGCCACTCCGCCTCTACTCCGTTGACTGCCTACCAGGTAGCAGCGGCTTCTGTGACGGAGGGTTGATAACTTGATACACGCGCTACATGGGTTATCGATACGACCGATAATACCAGGTACCTAAGGTAATACATACATAGATGCTCGGCTCCTCGCCCTCGGTTCGAGAACGGCACCGCGAAACCAAAGGGCGAGCATGTCGGCTCATCGGCTTGCAATGCCCCCCGTTTCGCTGATTGCCGCCGTCCAACTCGGCACTGTCTTCCGATGAACAATTCAGGGACCAGGGCGCGAGGTTAGGTACTCCGTAGATACATTAGAATGGTCATTACCCGCTTACGGAGTAGACGTTGGCGCTTGCTACCTATGTACCCCTATGTAACGCCATTTCACCTTCATAGCGGCAAGCTTTCCACGTTCAGGCCTTCGGCAAGGACGTCCGATCTAGCCTTCTTGAGCTAAACTCCGGCCCGTATTGCTGTGGCAAAGGCGCCGACGCGTCTGTCCTAGCCTTTCCGGCTTTGCCGTGACTGTGGAGGAAGAAGTGGGAATGGAGGCCTTCTCGTTTGTTGTGTCGGCTTCCTACCTAATGTATCTTCGAGGCTGAGCTGCGACGAATGCTGATGTTTTATGGCTGGGTACTTTAAGTACTTACTATGTACTCTGTATGTAATAAGTGAGTCGTGGACTCGTGACTGATTGGCATGCGGTAGGTAGGTACCTAATGAAACGATGGCTCCTTTGGGCCTAGACTCTGGACGGCAAATGGCCGTATAGTCCGGTCGGCAAGTCATATACATACATGCTCCCTCATGCCTCGTCACCTCGCGGGCTGACTGCGACACATTTGACTCTTATTGTCTGATCGTTTAGCTGTTCTATCTCAGGCCTCATTCATTTCCTCTTTTCTTGTCGCCCTCGTTCTGTTGTCGCGTTGGTTCGGGTTGTCAGATTTACTGCTTGAGGATTCTACGACTCCCAAGGACTCCGACTCCTCGCCACATTACGCAGTCGTTACTTTCTAGTAGGCGCGCTTTCCAGTCGCAACTGCCCTTTGGATCGCGTCCGATTTTCAAAATCTCACCAGGCCTTGTGGCAACTAAGCAAGCACTCGACGGCTACTTGGTCATTTGAGCGGCTTCTCCCTTCTTCGGCCAGGTCTATCTCGATTCTCCAGTAACATACGACTACCGCGGCCACTTGGAAGTTGCAAGATTTCCTTACTTTCACAAGTCTTACTTTCGGTTTATTTTTGTCGACTCGCGACTCACGACTCACAGAAAGCTTTTCTATAATGGTCTCTTCAACTATCACATGGTCGCTCATGGCCTTGGTTGGCAGCGCGCTTGGCGCTGACCTGCCATCCATTGTGATCAAGGTGTGAACCATGTCACTCCCATCCTAGCTGACCATCACCACGTGCTAATTCATGCGCCAGGGCTCCAAATTCTTCTACCCCAACGGCACTCAATTTTTCATGAGAGGCGTTGCGTATCAACAAGCCTCTGGCGCAGCCGGCGCGACGTCGAGCACGACCGGCTACGTGGACCCTCTTGCCGATGCGGATCGCTGCGAGGCCGACGTCCCCAATCTCGTTTCACTCAGAACCAACGTCATCCGAGTCTATGCGATCGATCCGAGCAAAGATCACTCATCTTGCATGAAAATGCTCAATGACAATGGTATCTATGTCGTGGCTGATCTTGGCGAGCCCACCACATCCATTAATCGCGAAAGTCCAGCCTGGGACACCTCGCTGTTTGATCGCTACCAAAAGGTCGTGGATGAGCTGGCCAAGTACCCCAACGTCATTGGCTTCTTTGCTGGCAATGAAGTCAGTAACGCTGCTAACAACACCAATGCTTCGGCCTACGTGAAGGCTGCGGCCCGTGATACCAAGGCCTACATCAAGTCCAAAAAATACCGACCAATGGGCGTCGGCTACGCTGCGAATGACGACAAACCGATCCGTGACCAGATCGCGAGCTACTTCAACTGCGGCCCCACTGAGGACTCCATCGACTTTTTCGGTTACAACATTTACTCTTGGTGCGGGGACAGCAGTTTCGAGGCTTCCGGGTACAATCGCCTGCTTGAATTCTTCAAATCGTACTCCATTCCCATCTTCTTTGCCGAGTATGGTTGCAATCTGCCTAATGGAGCAGCGGGTCGCATTTTCGACGAGACGACGGCATTGTACGTGGACAACATGACGGATGTGGTTAGTGGCGGTATTGTATATGAATATTTCCAAGAGACCAATGACTATGGTATGTGTTCTACTATCCCCTCACTTTTTTTTTTCCTTTTTCTCTCTCTTTAGCTTTTTTCAATCCAGCAATGATCATGCCCACGTAATGACATGCGAACTAATCGGATACGCTTTCAGGCCTGGTCAAAATCAGCGATGGCGGCTCTGCCATCAAACTGAAGGACTTTGGCGCTCTGCAAAAGAAGATTAGCACCGTCAAGCCCAAGGGTGTAGACATGTCATCCTACAGTCCGTCCAACAAGGTATTGGACTGTCCTACCGTCGACTCGAAGTGGGCAGCCAGTTCGAGCTTGCCCCCGACGCCCAACGATTCGGCATGCAGCTGCATGGTCAAGGCCGCGTCTTGTGTACCCGCGAGCAGCCTGACAGAGAAGAGTTTTGGTGACATTTTTGGTTTCATTTGCGGAAAGGACGCTTCGTACTGCGACGGCATCATGGGCAACGCCACCACAGGCAAATACGGTACTTTCAGCATGTGCTCCAACCAACAGAAGCTCGCGTACGTGCTCGACGCCTACGCCAAGAAGAACGGCAAGGGTGCTTGCGATTTCAAGGGCCAAGCGCAGACCCAGTCAGCTAGTGGTTCAATAGCCAGCTGCGCAAAAGCAGTTCCCGGAGGCGGCAGCAGTGGAGGCAGCGGGAGTGGCAGCGGGAGTGGCAGTGGCAGTGGTAGCCCGACATCTGGCGGAAATGGCACTGACGGTGACAGCTTTGCCGTACTCGGCGCTCCTCTCACGCGCGTTGGTGGTACAGCTATCGGGCTGTACTTGCTCGCTTCCCTGTTCGGAGCTGCCGTGGTTGTGCTGTAATGGACGATGTTAAGGTGAAAGACGTCCTTTCTGAGCAGTGAGAAGAGTATGACATTTTAATATGGCGGTTGCATGAAAGCTGTACTTTTGTTTCAGTTCCGCTCGAGCTTTTTTCTTTTTTTTTTTTTTCCTTCTCTTATCTTCTCGGCATGAAGGAGCTTTGGATCACTGGTTTGTGTCCAATTCGTCTTGGCAGTGCGTATAGAATTGACCGCCCCGTCGCGTGAAAAGCGTATAGGTACATAGAATTTATATTAGTTCTCGTGTACATTTTGCACCCCTGGCCAACTGGAGACCCATTGAAGTGGCCGTTCTGCATATATCAACTAGCCAGGATAAGGATCGAAGACGATGTTCATTGTTGACGAGAGTGGAGAGTCAACAGACACGTGGCCGGGCCAACCGGAGTCCCGGACAAGCCGGCTCCCTCTCGTGTAATTCGTATGTCCATGACTCCATACTGACTCGAGCAGGTAGGTTTGAGACTTGCGAGTCTGCTTCTCAACTCCTCATGCACGAATTAGGTACAAAAAATATTCGCAGATCAAACTTTGAACATGTCCGAATTTCATTCCAATTTCCCATCCCCCCAGATGATGGCCACGTCCGCCCCAGCGCCCCTTCCTTCAGAACCAACCCCCAAAAGCGAAGAGATGCAAGTCGTCATCGCTGGCGCAACCGGATACGTCGGATCAACAGTCCTGAAGCGATGTCTCGCCGACGCGAGCATCTCACGAATACACGTCCTAACGCGGAGGCCTCTCTCTGAGGAAACCATAGCAGGAGAGGATGCGAGGCGCAAAGTAAACGTGGTGATGAAGACGGATTGGATGGTGTGGGAAGAGGGTGAGATGGAAGTGATCAAGGGGGCGAGGGCGTGTTTCTGGTATGTATCATGCGGGCTACATACCTGTGTTTGTCGTGCTTTCAAAGAGGGCATATGGACTTTCTTTTGAGGGAAATAAAGAAAAAGGAAAGAGGAACTCTCGCTGGTGCTATATAGGCATATTCTACTAAGCGTGACAGTGTGAAAGGGGTGGAAGAAGTCCTTCTACGAAGAAAGAAAGAAAGAAAGAAAGAAAGAAAGAAAGAAAGAAAGAAAGAAAGAAAGAAAGAAAGAAAGAAAGAAAGAAAGAAAGAAAGAAAGAAAGAAAGAGGAGATAGGAGAGAATGTGATGAGAGTCCAGCGAGGAATATGAGGGGGGAAAAAATGAACTTCTCCAGTTTTCGGGGAGGATGATAGAATAGAACTACAAAAGAAGAATGCCCTTTGAATGCAAGATATGCCCAGGTGAGATCACTAACACCCAATATCAATATAGGTGCATCGGCGGCCGCCACACTCAACACTCCCGCTGGACTCCAGAGGAGTATCTCCGCGTCACAGTCGACTACACCGCTGCCGCGACGCGCGCCTTTGCCGCTATGATGAAGCGGGAGAGGGCGATGATGCCGGCCCAGGACGATGTTTTTCGGTTTGTGTACTGCAGCGGGGATGCATCGGAGTTGGTGTATAATCGGAGTTTGTGGATCATGGGGCCGACGAGGAGGGCGAAGGTACGTACGATGTTCATGGCTGTTCATCACCTCAACCAACGCACTTCTGGAGCCTGTCTTTCTTTTTTTTTTTTTTTTTTTTTTTTTTCTTGTCTTCGTCGTGATGCTTTCCCCTTTTCTTGATTCCCTTTCTTATATGTGCCATCGCCCTGTTTTGGGGCTTTTCCCTTTGGCCGTCTTTTCCCACATTCTGCATGGCGGTCGTGCTCGAAATCCTGTTTCCATACTAGACGTACTTGTACTCACACAATATCCGCAGGGCTGTGCCGAAAAAACCATGTTTGACATCGCGGATGGCAGTGGGGGCGCGTTGGAGAGCATCACGGTTCGTCCGTGTGGGATTTACCCAGCGCGCGAGACGCTCTGGACGTGGTTCCTGACGAGGTTGGTGCTACCGACGCTGGAAGTAGATCAGCTGGCGGCGACGATGGTGGCGGTAGGGAAGGGAGGAGCTGGGCGGACGGGCAGGATCATCTTTCACGAGGATATCAAGAAGATGGGGAGGGAGATCTTGGGGCGTGGAAAGGGCGAAGATGGCGGAATGTTCTTAGGGGGAAGAAGACAATTGTGAAGTCGTAGAGGGTTTTGTTGCAGAATGATATCCCTGCTTCAGAGCAGTACTCTACTCCAAAGAGATTCCCGCTTCACAGACGTTCTTCTTCACGGATGCATCTCTCTCTTCGAAGAGGACTTCCTGCTTAAAGGAGGAGGGAGGCCTCTACTTCAAAGAGATTTATGCTCCAAAGAGGTTCTCCCGCTTGAAAGAAGCTCTCGCGCTTCATCGATGAGTCTCTCTCGTGAATCGTGCTAGATCATAGAGGGATGCGAGGACTTGGTCGAAGCATGAAGCTGGGGAATCGTCTGCCAAACCCACGAGTCCACGACACCATTGGGTGTTGCCTTCCCCCACACATTCTGTACGGACTCGTCCAATTTACACCGAGGCGCGCCCGAAGTTCTGTATGCATCTGTCATCGGACTGAGTAATGTGCGCAGGCCAAGAGACCCAATTTGAAAGGCGCCGATGTGACTGAATCCGTACAAAGGATCGAAGCTAGCGCCCACAACCAAGCATCGACCGTCCTCGAAACGGAATAAGGCACATCACATCACGTGATAATTCAGGAGAGCGGTGAAATGTGACAACAAAAAGACGATGAAAACCTACGGAGTATGTACTCACTCCAGTTATTAGGCAAAACTGAAGAAATCGTGCGGCGACGCGTAGCGGAGGCGCACATTTCGTGTTTGCCTCTTTATGCTCGAGTTTTCAGTTCACATATGAGGGTATGGTGTGGAGCCTTCCTGCCTACTCCTCTTCCCATTGGTCGGTATCCTGAAAAAAATCCGATCACGTGCGCACACATCACGTGACGCAAACACACTCACGAAGTTTTGCCTATTTTTGGCGCGCACTGGCACAGCTTCGCGTCACGGCATTTTTATTTAGGTAGTGGGTGACACAAGTCGAGCAACATAGTCGAGAACAAAAAATAAGGTGCGAAAAATCCAGCTCTCGCCAATTTTCGTCGTCCAAAAGGTTTTACCCACGAGTAAATCAAAAACGGGCTTGTCTTGAGCGTTCTCTCCTCAATCGCAGAGTACATACGAAGTTCGAACACCTCCTTTCAAATTTCAATGCGCTTCAAGCTAGGTAGGTAGGTAGCTTATTAGCTTGCACCCACGAGAAGAGAGCACGCGAGAACAGGTAACTACCTAACCTCATACCTAAATGCGTTCGTCCCCGCCCCGGGATCTTAGTGACAGCCTCGGATGAATTGTGAAAAGTTAAAACTTGGCGCCCCGCGAAAGGCAACGAGGGGACTGAAGAGGCAAGGAAGGGGCTTTGAGGTTTACAGTGTTACACGGTGGAAATTTCAAATTCCGTGCGAATAGAAAAGGGATACCTACATAATGTCAGATTCTTCCGAAGGCGGTATACTCCGTATTTAGGTACATATGCATGATGTTCGACGTGTTCGTGTGTTGATCGCGTCTCCACACGTCCGTCCGTCCGTCACCCTTCTCCAAACGGAACAAGTTCCTCGGCTGGTCGCCTCACCGGCTGGTCACTGGCGCTTGACGGACTTTTCACTGGCTGGTCCCTTTGTTTGCGGCTCCACCTCCCCAGACTTGGTTGCCAATTTCGTCGGTGGGATCATCCTGTTCTCGTCTTTCGGTCGAAATCCATTTGAAGCCAGGCAGGAGACCAACCACCAAAACTCAATCTCGGCGCAGTTCGCTCCTTCCCCCTCGAAACCCCAGCCTCGGCTTGTCGCTAAGCCCAACTCGACCAGTGATTCACACTTGAAAGAGCGGGAATTTCATCCGATCATCGCCGTCATCAATCCGGCAAACAGCATTCATTCACTTGACTAACCGGGCCGGCTTTTCTTCACGCCATCGTCGCCTTTCCCATTCTCCTTCCCTTCTTCTTCCCATTACATACTCGTAACTCATCTTCTACTCTCGTTGCCCCAAGTCTATTCTCCCAACCTCTACTCCGTGTTGTAATTTGTATCGTCCGACGCACACGCTACTGTCAGCGGACCCTCATACAACCAAAACTTCGTCTCCGGGACACCTGTGCCGCTCCACCTTTGGATTTTGTTCTTTTCGCCTCCAACTCGGCCGGGATTTGAACGAGATAACGGACCACACAAATTCATCATGAACGCACCCATCTCGTCACCGCGCGCAGAGGCCGCCTCGTCAGAGGCCTCGTCTACCAAACAACAATCTCCGACTGCCGTCCAGCCCGCGCAGACTTGTCCCACGCCGCTGCGCTTGCAGGGCATGGCCTCGTCAACGGATTCCTTTCTCAAGGACGCGAATCTTATTGCCGAGGCAGTCAAGCGAGCCCAAGTCGCCGTCATGGTTCGCGATTTTGAAAGCTGTGGCCTTGCATAGACTATGGTCAGCGAACTCGGAATGCCGCGGTCGTGCACGCTCGTCATTACGTTTTGTTTCTTTTCGTTCTGCACCTGGTCTGGACCCAAGCTGGCGGGTTTTGATTGACAGTCAGTCATGGTACTGAGAAGGGTGCATGGCTCGAAACACCTTTTTCATCGCCCACGTATACGAAAAATCGGAATGAAATACATCCAACTCGTGTATGCAATCGGCGTTTGCTCTTTTATAATCCACGTCACAGCCTTATTCGTCTTCGACCTTACGACCCGGTATCGGCTTGAACGGTCTTCTTTTGTTTTTCGGCGACTTATTGGAATTACGCCATTTGCTTGAGCGACTTCTTCCAGGGAAGAAAGAAAAAGTTGTTTCCTTCAGGCGCAAACTATCAAACTAGGGGCGGATATGTGTGGGATCGCGTGGAAGGGATGGCTACGGGGGAATTTTTTTTTTTTGGTTTTTTTTTTCTTGGTATTGTCTGCATGCAACACGAGATGGATACCCTGGGATGCGGAATGAATGAGGTAGAGCTGTTTGGGTGAGGCGGGACCTGAAGACGAGTTTTAATCACAAGGGGTCTTGAGGATGAAAATGATTCAAGATGTTGCTTGAGCCTGCCAAGCCGACAGTGTGTGCAATGTGCATCACTTTGTCTTTCTCTGCAATCGCAGTCATCAATGATCAAAGTCTGAGCCTCTAAGGTGACCCGCTGTGCGGGGCCGCTGCAGTGACTGTTTCGTCCAATTGGCCAATGATGTGGCTTCATTCGGATAGTGGAGTGGATCGGCACCGAGGCTTACGGTGACGTCGCGCGTTTGAGTCCCTCGGTAACTTGCCAGATTGATCACATCCTTGACCACCAGACCTTGTCCTCGTCACGCCTGTTCTTTCTTAAAAGAGCTCTCCATCTCATGACTTCACGACGGATCCTTCTTGTCTACGTGTCCACTTGATCCCTTCCAGTCCTACATCCCAGAGTACATCAAACTTTGTTCTAGTAAAGCGAGCATCCATCCTACAATACGACCCCCCTCCGAATCTCGTCGCTTACCGGCCGAAAGAAAAAAGAAAAAGAAAAAAAACACCGCGAATGGCTTCCTCCGACACCGCCGACGAGCCTCCCTCCCGCCTCCGCCAAACCTTCCAGGACGTCCCCTTCTCCGCCCACCCGCAGACCTGGTCCGCACTGTACCAAGACGGATACCACCCATGGGATCGACTGGGCCCGTCCCTCGCCCTCGCGGATCTACTCGCCCAGCGACCCGATCTCGTGCCCCCCGCGCAGGAGCATGACCACCGTGGCAATCTCCTGCGCGACTCGACCGGCCAAGTCGTGCGGCGGACGGCCCTCGTGCCGGGCTGCGGTCCGGGTCATGACGTGCTTCTGCTGAGCTCGTTTGGCTATGACGTCGTAGGGCTGGACTGCTGCACCGAGGCGGTGCGCATGGCGGAGGAGAATCATAAGAAGATGGACGAGAGGGGGATATATGAGCCTTTAAATGGCGTGGAAAGGGGTCAAGTTCGGTGGGTGGAGGGCGATTTCTTTGGGGACGCGTGGACGAAGGGGCTGGGGAATAATGGAGAGGGACAGTTTGATTTGATATTTGACTACACGGTATGTTTTCATCTGGAATGGAGAGAGGGAAGAAAAGAGCACGGGAATGGCTAATAACTTTCCTTGTTTTGATACATAGTTTCTTTGCGCCCTCCCGCTCTCTGCTCGGCCCAACTGGTCCTCTCGCATGGCCGAGCTTCTCCATCCGTCGGGCCGTCTCGTCTGCCTCGAATTCCCGTCCGGAAAACCCCTCTCGCTGGGCGGCCCTCCCTGGGGTCTCACACCTGAGGTCTACGAAGCGCTGCTTGGGGCACCGGGCTCTCCCATTACGTACCAGGACGATGACTCGGGTCGTGTGCTCGAGACGGTGCCCGCGAAGCCGCATCCTCAAGCGCTGCATCGGCTGAGTTTGATCAAGCCGGCGAGGACGCACGAGTCGGGTGAGAAGGAGGATGTGACTGTGCGGCACTTGATTTCGGTGTGGTCGCGATGAGGGTGGGACCGGAACGTCTAAGAGGAGATTTCAGGACGCGAGGCCAAGGCATGAATCTCGAGGTATATATGGATATTGGATCAGGGGCCGGTATGTGTGGGCGGTGATACGTCATGCTGGCACTTTTATACTTGTACTTGGATATCTGTACAGGAGTTGCACGTGTCGGGTATACGTGACTTGACTTGTTGTATGCTTTTCTTGTACGCCTTCAACTTGCTTGAAATTTTGGCGCGTACGTTTTCCTACACATAGACGTATAGACGTATAGATTTATAGATACTTACACTTTTACAATTATAGACACTTACACTTTTACATTTGTACATACTTCACACACTTCTATGTTCTGCACACTAATTCTACGCTTCCCGTCGATAAGAATCGCAGAGCATAACTACCTACCTATACACGACGCCACGTACAGTACATCACATCAGTACCTAAGGTCACGGCAACAGAGCAGCACATCAACAAGGGGACAGACGCATAACCAACAAAACGTAGGCAAAAAAGGCACAAGTCCATTCCATCTGCCCTCCTAATCTACTCCTAAAGAAGCTCTCGGGGGGGGGGGGGGGGGGGGGGGGGGGGGGGGGGGGGGGGGGGGGGGGGGGGGGGGGGGGGGGGGGGGGGG